>WOVY01005510.1:0-245635 GCA_013436015.1 Rhipicephalus annulatus
CTATTTGGATGACCGTGCCTTCGAGGGAGAAATTCAAGACATCCTGCAAGCCGCGGCAAACACGGTCGTGGCACCTGCATGGTCTATGAATCTTTCATGTTCCCCTCAGAAAATATGAGCTACTTCTCCTACCATCTCCCAGAAGGGGCGAAAAGCACATATCCAATATACAGGTAATTCTAGATGCCATACATAAAAAGTTGCCTCGGGTTGCTCATCGTCGTCTTCTTCGCTCACTGGCACAGAAGTTGTTCACTGTTCACTGGCAGAAAACGCCAGGTGGCAATATGTAAGACATCGGGTTTCAATCGCGGCCTGTTTGATCATATGGAGCAAAGATGTTCCGAGAATCAGCAGGAATTCATGCGCCTCTAATGTGTGCAGCAACTACAAAGTGGTATTTCTCGAAAGTGTCTAGTTTAGTGCGTAGAGCTAGAACACCTTTCTCCAACCGTTTGCGAGGGCTTGATGACACTCCTAATTATTTCACCTGCGAAAGGAGGACTTGCGCAAAACTACGAGGGTGCCCAACGAAAATCAGAATATATCGCCTGCTGCTGCGCGAAGAAGAGAGACACCAAGTTTGGAACGCGTTAGGAAAATACAGGCGGCACGGCGAGAATACTTCGTGGCCATTAGAACTAAGCTCCGCCGATTGCATCGTTCCGAAACGCAAATCCTTGCCGCCATTGTCTTTCAGCCACGCGCTAATGAGACGCACTGATGGAGGCAAACAGCGAAGCAGTGCCGACCTTGTTACAGTTGATGCAAATGCGGAAAGATTTCCCAGCTGGCTTTTTGGGCGCTCAAGTGACAAAACTCAACAACCCTCTGCTGGATCAGACAGTACAAAGAAAAACAAAAAAAGGAAGTGAAACTATGCAACTATGAATCCACTAAATGCGTTTCCGACTGCGTACGAAGCAAGCGTACTTTACCCTCAAAAGGTAGAGCTAATGTAATGTTCATTGTTTTCGCGTCAGTTAGTACTCTGTCTTTTCGCATCAGATAGCACTATGTGTTAGCATGTGGGTGGGGCCCTTATTCTAGGGATCTACTGGCTTTAGCGGCTCGCTACGCCTGGTCGAGGAGCGCTAGTTGCATCTCAGATCCTCGCTGGCGAGCTAAGTCTCCCACTGCTCCCTTCCGGACATTTTGCCGGCTATTTGCAGTGAGTTAATTCTGGTTGGCCTGTTCTGATATTCCCACGTTATGTGGGTGAGAGTGGGCCTGCTGCCGCACCAAGCACAACTATCGCTGAGCATCGCAGGGTGAATGGCATGCTTCGGCGAAATATTTAGATATGTGTGTGTTTGTATATGGCGCCAGTCATAAGAGTTCCGTCTGGTTAGAGCTATGTGTGGTACACTGTACTTTCGTCACTCAAGGCGTCGGTTCTCGAGAATATCTCGCGGTAAATAGGGGCTAACGTCGAAGTGGTAGGCCACTCGGTGGGTAAAGCACGACTTGTGCCGTCCATTCTCTCATTGTAATCAAATCCTGCGTGACCCGGGCACCCAATGATAGCATGGTCCTGAGTTAGGTCTGGTCCTTATAAGCGAATGGTGTTGTGTGGTAGTCTTCCCGTGAGAAAGAGTCTACATGCGACCCTGAAATCGGTAAGAATAAGGGACGATCGTCCCAGAGTATTCTTAGTTTTCATAGCAGGTGTGATAGATAAAGCCTCGGCTTTATTTGCACTCGCTTCTCGATCCGTGGCGCAAGTCAGAAGGCCTTGACCCAGGGCAGCTCCTACGACTGAGCGCGTACTTGTTCGTGCCACATAGGGCAACATTTTTGTACACCATGTACGGATTGTTCTCGAATTGTTGCTGTCACTTGCGAGCTCGTGCACTCCTACGACCCTTATTATATCGTGGGCTCATATTTTTTCGGGGATAGGAGTACTAGAATCTTTTCACGTAGCTCTTTAGCCATAGACTCCAGTTCCTCTCCCGCATAATAAGGACGAGCAGGGTAACCTACACGGCATAGCAATTTTCTCTCAGGAGTGGTTAAGGTAAGCCTTTTTCGTTGAAAAATGACACTGCTCTGCGCACCTCTTTATAATGCTTGTGTATACCGAAGGCTGAACGTTCTGTGGACGTTCCAAGTGTAGGTCGAGAGCCGCCTTGTACGATGTTTGGATCAACGCATATAGGGACATTACATAAATTTAATTGATCTCCTGGAAAGAGAGACTACATCCTTAGCCGACTGAGGACAAAAGCCTGAACCAGACGGAGTGTCTCAGCTCTCTTGAAACCTTTTCGGTGATAGGTGACTCTATAAGTCATACGGGAGATATGTTTCACCGTTGTTCTGAGGGTTGTGATTGTGTGGTCCACTCGCTTGTTGCTTTGTAGCCACAGTCCGAGCACACGCATTTTCTGTACCTCCTTCATCTTGTGGCTTTCTAGAAAGAGGTCGACAGGCTCGTGAATGCAGAGGCCTCTACCTCGGATTCTAATAAATTTACATTTATCGGGAGCACAGCTCATTCCGCTGTGATTAGCGAAGTCATCAACAGTGGTCGCTACGTCTTGTAGGATTTGCTCTTTTTGTCCCAAAGAACCACTGTTGGTCCATAAGGTAATATCACCCGCACAGAACACGCACCCTAGCCCTAAAACGCCGTCTAGTCTTTTTTCTGAGCGTCTCATGCTGATGTTGAAGAGAATAGGGGATATTATCGCCCCTTTTGGTGTGCCTTTTTGGGCATAGGAAACGTATCTGAGCGTGTATTGCCTAGGCCTATTGAAGCAGTGCGAGAGGTTAGGAAAGAGCGAACATAGTCATATATGTCTTGCCCACAACTGATGTCATTTAGCTCAGATAAGATGAGCTCATAGGACATAGTGTCAAATGCACTTTTCTCATCACGAGGTACGACGAGATGTTCTGCACCAACCGTGGTATTGCAGAGGATTTCTTCCCGAAGAAAGAAAATGTCCTGCATTGGCAAATGTTGGCGAAATCCAAACATGCTAGTTGGAAAAAAGGTTCTGACCTTCAATGTAAAATGGGAGACGTGTGTGAATCACCTTTTCGAATAATTTGCTAAGACAGGATGTTAATGTTATTGGTCTTAGATTTTGTAGGTAGGGTGTTTTTTTCTGGTTTCGGAATAAGAATAATTATGGCTTACTTCGAATGTTGTGGAACCGCACCTTTCTCCCATACCTATTCATTCAAATATCGATTAAGCTGTTTCAGGTGTTCGTCGCTCAGATTCCGAATCATCGCGTTTGTTAGATGGTCAGGTCCAGGGGCAGTATTGTGCTTCACTGCTCGCGCGGCCGCAAAAGTTCTGCCTTGATGATCGGTTCGTCGAGCACTGCGTTTTCTTGGCCTTGGTATGCTAAAGTGCACGGAAAAGTAGTGACCGCACCTATGTACTTGTCTCGGAGCTTAGTGAGATTGGCGTCATCTGTTCCTGGAAATTTCGCGGTGAGCTTCTTAAGAGTTCGGTTTGCTGCTACTTTGATTTTACCAGGCTCCATTATACTGCGCAGTATTGCCCTTGTCTTGGTTTCTCGGAGTGAGTTGCGGGAAGTCACTCAACTCACCATATCCAACTGCTGCGCGTAAGCTTTTGCCCGCTCAGGTATCTCAGTAATTCCATGGCGCAATTTTCTATCAAGTCGCTGTTGTTTCCAACACTTGGTCAACCCTCTCCTGGCTTCCTACAAATGTAGCAGATGGCTACCGACTACCAGGGTTTCCGCTGTGAGCATAACCCGCTTAAAAGTTTCTTTTTGAGCCTCTCGTGTGAGCGTTGCCCAATATTCAGCGCTATCCGGTAAAGTTTCGGGCAGTGAGACTTTATGATAAGTTATACAATCTGTTATTACAACGTGACCAGGACGTTACCAAACTTTGGGAGAGGGTATCGACACGCTGAAAATATAATGGTCCCTACCGAGATTTTTTTTCTAGGTTGCTCCAGAAGACCTCGTCAACATCATTTATGAATGCGAAATCAGAAAATGTGTCTCCACTGACGCTGTTACCCAGTCTCGTCAGGTGTTGCGGGGTTACGAGAAGTTGGAGGACATGCGCATCACCAACTCGCTTGTGTTCCCGGCTTTTCAGGGTATCTGTTTGGTACACCCCGGTAGTTTTAGGGGCTATGAAGCCCTCGAGAAGCAGTAGTGGATCCTGGATGCTGGAATTACTCTTGGCATATCGAACGAGTGCGCTCAATAAGCCTTCTTTTCTTCAGTGGGGGGGGGGGGGGGAGATACAGGTTTGTGATTATGGTTCTGGCTTTGCTATGCTTTTGCGGTAGTACACTTATGATTTGGTGGTTAATGCTGCTTGTTATCAGATAATCAATACTAGTCACTATATCCTCAAGAACCAAAGGGGCGACGTTAGGGTAGTCCGGATTTGATAGCGTGTAGTAATTTAACTCGTTTGACTGGCTTATTACCAGCCTCTTGCAGACAAATTGACATGAGGTTTCACTGGCGCCGTATTAAGGAATTGTTTTAGAGCGGCCGCCGGTTTGCGGAAGGTGTGGCAATTCTATTGCCAAATTTCAAGATATTCGAAGTGCGCTCGTGTTTTACTCGCCATGGTTAATGCTATCGCTGTCCGAGGTTAGGAGTTGTTTCGGATCACGGATAGATGGAGCACCTGGGCCGCTTTTAGGTCGTTTAAAAACAGCGGCCCTTATGCTAGCTATAGATTCATCGACATAACTTTTTGGCTCTGGAATTCGGCATACGTTTGCTGCTGAAAGCTTTGCATGCTTTGTAGTTGCTGCATTACTTTTGTAATGTACCTTCCATAGAATATGACTTGATCGTAACTTGGCCGGATGTGCCGGTTGCTTTAGAATGTGTTTTTTTTTTGTTTTGGCTCGATTTCGTACCACGGGTAGCCTTGAGAGAAGTGAACTCTCGTTTTATTTCTGCGAAGCTCTCACAGAGTAGTTGGTCCTCACTAAATTTTTTTTTGATATTCCAGATTAGCCGTTATAGGAGCAGCGGAAGAAGCAACTTTTGCATAGCTCACCTCGCCATGTTAAGGCGCTTGCTTGATCGCAGGGCCTGGACCGCAGGATTTAGCTGACTTGTGTGAGTGGGAATGGGGTGAGGTCTCGTGAGTAGAGTCCTTCCGGGTCCGAAATCTGTATCCAGATCTGTATCTAGAGCTGAACCTTGGGCGAGTCTCTGGCAACTCCGGCCAGCGGTCCAGTGCAGATTGTTCATCCTCAGAACTGAACCACCGGGGGTGTTGAGGTGGCTTCGGTGAGGTGTCGTTAAGAGTACGCTGGTGCAGACAAGCCCTGGAGGTTCTTTTTCTGTGGAGGTTTGAGTAGTTTCCAGCAACTTCGGTCCCCTGTCAAATGACCCTCACCACAAACTGCACTCTTTGGAGAGCACTCGTGTCCAGCTGCAGGGTCCCGTTGTCCACAAACGTGACACACTCGAGTGTGCTGCTGGGGGCAGGCTTCTGAATGGTGACCAACCTGATGGTACACTTTGTACACCTGGGTGATAACCTTGGAGGGGTAGCAAGCAAGTTCTCCGCCGTTGTAATAGACGTACCGAGGTGTAATACCTAAAAAAATGCTATAACAGCTGTCTTGGTGATTCTGAACATACGTGCTTGTAGAATTTTGACCCCTAGTGTGCGTATGCGGAGATTGGCTTTTAGCGCTTCACGCGTCGTGTGGGAGTCTAAGCCGTGAATGACGCACTTGATTGTCCCTTCTCTGGTCGCTACGTAAGCATTGACTGAATGTGGCCGGCCGTTTATTTTTATGGTAGTAATACGACTCACGTGGTCCACCACTGTCTGGTGTGGCGTAGAAACAATGAAAATGTTGGAACCTCACTTGATTCTGAGCGAAAATTGTTCACCGGATGTTTGTCTGCTGCGATCTGCTATCACGGCGTCTACCAGTAGTGGACTAGCCAGGTTCTTGACAGGTAGCTCTTGGTGTGGTCGCACCAAGGGCACGAAGGTCTTTGGGCAAGGGGGGTAGCCACCTGTAGGCTGGCCTGGATTTAAATGTTTTGGTTGTTTCAGCAGTATAGATTTGATGGTGGTTCGAGGTCGTCGAAAAGTCTATTTATTTGGCCTTCTTCTCTTTTGCAAGAGCTTTTTTTTGCCCCGGAGTGAGCACCAAGTGTCATGCTTCATCCACTTGGTTTCGGCTGTCGATCCCGGCGTTCTGATCACGGGGTCTATTTGGAGTTTAGACGCTGTTAGCGGTGGAGTCCTGAAAATTCATATGATCAAAGTCTTCGCGTTGCGTGTCCGCCATCCGCGAGGGTCCGGGACGCGCAATAGCCTCTGAGGGTTCATTCTCGAGAGCCATCGAGCACGCGCGCAACGCGCACGGTAGCGTTCCCGCAGCTAAACTCTATGCCCGCAGCCGCCTACATGGCGGTAATGACTTTGTCGCGCTCGCACGATAGGCAGGTGCGTTAGCTGTTCTAAAATAAAAAGTTCCGGTAACTTACAGCGGTGGTTGATGTCAGTCGATGCGGAATAACTTCAGAAAGCCATGGAAATAGTCTAAATTGGCCGCACACACTGATTTCCACAATAAAGCCATAGAATTCGCGGAGCAGATGCGGAAACGGCACTAGGGTGCCTTGATGCGTGCACCTCCGCTAGGCACCCGCAGGGTGTTGTCAGTCTTTTAGGGGCAAAGCTTCTTATAGCGGCACCCGTTCGTCCCCCGTAGTATGTAACAAGTATAACATTTTCACCTCCTAGGTGTGCGTTGTCGAACAATAAAACATAGTGCTCAATGTACATGTCAATGGCTGCTAATGGGTACTGGGAGACAGGAGCATTCGGCTTTTAGTTAACGCGCAGGCTGCGATCACCATTAGCAGCCATTGGCATGTACATTGAGCACTATCTGACAAGAAAGGGTTGCTACGTCATACTCGCTCGGTGTAACCTCCTTAGCTTTAGAAAGGTTTAGCGAGCGTTGAGCCGCTGTGCCATGAATACAATGAACTAGTATATACCATGAATGAACTCGAGGTGGTTAATAATGGGAAGTAGATACGAAGCGCAAGCCGTAATAAAGTAAAAGCCGA
Organism: Rhipicephalus annulatus; assembly: GCA_013436015.1. NCBI lineage: Eukaryota > Metazoa > Arthropoda > Arachnida > Ixodida > Ixodidae > Rhipicephalus > Rhipicephalus annulatus. The sequence goes on from WOVY01005510.1 coordinate 7,071, forward strand.
ATTATCCGCCTCTCATTTCCCATTAGCAGCCATTGGCATGTACATTGAGCACTATCTGACTGAAAATGTTTGCTACGTCATACTCGCTGGGCGTAACCTCCTTGGTTTTCGAAAGGTTTAGCGAGCGTTCGGCCGCAGTGTCATGAATACAGTGAACTAGTATATACCATGAACTCGAGGTGGTTAAAGGTGGGAAATGGACCCGCAGCGCAAGCCGTAAGAAAGTGTGCGTGTGCCACCTCTCGTTTAGTCTTTGGAATGTCCGCTGGATGGCGGTGCTTCTATATGGGGAATATATGATGAAAAGATGCGAGATGGTAGTACTTGGAGTGTTGAATAGATGGATGAACGGACACATAGACAGATGCATGAATGGACGCATGAACGGACGCAGGGGCGGCTGCATGGACGAACGCAGGGACGGACGCACGAACAGACGCACGCACGGACGGGATGATGGACGCATGGACGGTCACACTGACGGACGCATTGACAGACGGAAGCAAGAATGAATGGACGGACGAATTGTTCGCCCCACTCTCCATCATTCACTCCGTGGATATGCTGCCTTTTTTTTTGCTGCTCTCTCCGCCATTGCACCACCTGCAGCGTCTTCGGCAAGCTGTAGAGCTTACGTGCCGGCTTTTTTTGGCATGTTTTGTTTGGATGTTGAGTTCTTCAGGGCTACAACCATTCGCGTTACGCTAGGAATGCCCTGTGGAATGCTGAGTGCTTACGGCACACGCGACTGCATAGACTGGACACGTCTCGTCGACTCCGGCCTCCGTCTGGACTCTTTCGACTCGAGACAACGGTGATTTGCGGACTATGACTTGGTGTCGCCTTCACCAAAGCTTTCGCCTTCCGAATCGGCATGAAATACAGTGCTGCTTGCGGTCATCGCGGCAGCGATAAAACTATAGAGCACGTTCTCTGTAACTGCCCTCGTTACAGCGTGCAAATACGGCATCTAGCTGCTGCGTTAGCTCGCCTTGACGACAGACCTTTGTCTTAACAATCAGTGCTTGAAAGGCGACATGATTTGTGCGCTCACAGAAAATCAGTGAAGGCCTTACTGAACTTTTTGCGTGGCAGTGGCCTATTGTATAGACTATAGCAACCGACCCCCCCCCCCCTCTTTTTTTGCGCGCGTCTATTTCCCTTTTCGCTTTCTTTCCCATCTTTCTTCCCAATTCCCCTTCCCCTAGTGCAGGGTAGCAAACCGGATGCTCCATTTTCTGGTTAACCTCCCTGCCTTTCCCTCATTTTATTTTCTCTCTCTCTCTCTCTCTCTCTCTAGGAGCTACTACGCACCCGAGCAAAACATGTATGCAGCGGGAGTGATAATGGGGGCCGCCGCAGATGTTTTCACTCTGAACGGAGGAGCGGGTATCGAAGCTCTCCACGGCACTGCTTCTCGGCGCCACCTAGCATTCCTCCGACATGTATGGCACGCTATGCATTCATGAAGCTCTGTATTTATGTGCCATGTGTTCTATCTCAGTTAAGCGTTTGGTGGCAGAATTTTTTCGTAATTTTTTGTTTTTAATCTATTTTTTTCTCTGAAGTTCTTCTTTACCGTTTATTAATGAGGCAGTATTTTAAGGCGTCATTCCAAGTTCAATAACAAAACATATTATGAGGACAGTCAATTCTCATGCCTTAATTTGGGGGATCACAGGCTGTTAACATTCATCTTGAGTTTCAGTTGCACGGTATGTTGTGCCAATGGGTTTAATTAAGCTATAAAAACGTTTCGGATTAATGTTAGAGACGCTTCGGCTGTTACAGTGTGGTGGTGGTTGTGACAACACATTCTTTCGTAGTGCTACAAGCAATTGTGGTCATAATTCAGCTATCTGATGTTACAAGCCATGCAACGGAATTCATTTCTGTGTAACGACTACCGATTTCACCTGCAGAATGTACGACTTCTTGCTTGATCAGTAGTCTACACAAACTGCATACAAATCATACTCCAACCGCAGCTACTTCTGTTATCCTCGTGCCATGTTCTGTTGTTCTTTTAAGCTGGCATCATCAAATGACCGACACCTACTGAATGTCTCAAAACGACCACGAGTGATTTCTCGTGGCTTGCCCGAAAAGTCTGCATACGATGGGAATATCCTTACGCACACTTCGAATGTGGCAACGCCTTATATTGCTTCGGTTACACAGAAGCGGGCTTCTAAATGAGCCCATTTGTTTAACGTGAAGCACCCTTTACAAATTAACACCCTTTCGCGCATAAGTGTGCACTCTGAATGCGGAAATGATAGGTTTAGCAGTATAATACGCCATTTTATTTCCCAACATTTTATTTTTGAGTGTATCAAACGTATACTGTTAAAAGTACTACTGCCGGAATGTTTTTGGACCCTGTCCTAATGTTGTCCAAGGGAGTTACCAAATTCTAATTCTTTGGCAAGCATGTGTTCCGTTTTTTGCAACTTGCAATCTCCACCAAGAGTACCATTCAACATTGACCCTGATTGCATATGCAACAAAACTTTTTTTTTGGAAACGCTTCCAAAAGAAGTTACGAGGCAAAATGTGGGGAAATGAAAATATGTGGTTGCCGCGCGACTACAAACGAAGAAGCGAAACTGGTACGTGCTAAATCCAACAGAATAGTTCGTCGACGAAGTTCTTTGAGACCATCAAGCTCAATATGATGTAGCCATGTGTGATTAAGATTAAGTGCATTATTCCTTACGCACAAACAAGTGTTCTTTTCATCAGTGGATGGAAACTCAGACGAAGAACATCTTATTCTGTACATCTCGACGAAGCACTCCCTATTCCTGTCCGCAGAGTAACTCGCAGTAAGCAGTCCTTGTTTTTACTGCGATACAGTCTAGCGTTGAGAAATAATGCCTTGCATGACAATTATGGGTGATGCATACTCTGTGTTGCACAACAATCGAAGCTTGACTATGTGGTGTTTTGTTGTGCACCTGATGATCGTGGTTGTTTGTATTGTTGTAAACGAAGCCGACTTGCTGTAAGATGATTGCCATCTGAGTTGCAATTTAGTACAAGTCCATGCGGTGTGCTCTACTAATGCTGAGTAGTTCACTTATGTATTGCTCAAATGTTTGAGTCCCAATCACGGTGAACAGCAAGGAAGGAGATATCCCCTTTTGCTGATATACGAAACCCAAGTAGGGTGATCTCCTTTTATATTATATAATGAAGCGAGAGCATCATTTCAAGAGCCATGGTCTTGTTAATGTAAGGCCCATGGTCTCTTTGTGGAAGCCATGCTAAATCCTTAAAAGCTAATGTACTCGAAACCCGTTTAGTAGATTGAATCTCATAATTGAATCTCAGATTGAATCTTAATGTAACTTTCATATAAGGTAATATTACTGCGTATACCAACTTGAAAGAATGTAGCAGACATAACACAGACAAGCCTAAGATTTATTTAGGCAGGACCAAAACTAAAAATGCTAAAAGTCCTTTTGCTACATAATAATTTGCAATGTCAAACTCTACAAAACGAAATACTTATTTATCCTGTTGCGTATAACTTGGAATCAATAATGCGACTGTAACTGATGCATCAGTGTACAGAGCGAAAACCATTTCGCGTTTTTTATTATGCTGGTCTTACACGGCCATAAGTGGCATACTTTTGACTGAAATATTGACCGGGTTAGTGGACCATCCGTTCCTACCAACAATGCTTCCGATAGCCTGTGGAGTGACAGTTTTTCTTGGCAGGATATGTGGCTTTCATGAAGATTTGTGTGGCGGTCGCCTAACTATTTCCACAAGGAGTCAGCATTATTTGAGAAATTTCTACTCGCAATTTCCACAAACAGAAGTTATTTCGCCCATGAATATTTTGTCCATGCCTGACAGGCCAGCAGCTGTTCAACGCTGCGTCAAAGGAATTCGATCGAGTGAGCTCAGGGAAAAAGACGCTTACAGGATGAAAAAGTAACAAATAACGTGTCACTACACGTTACCGAAAAAGGTTAACGTTGTTACGCTACTCGTTACAGATCTGAGATTGTAACGATAATGTTACCAAGTTACAAAAAAAAGTAATGCGTTACTGGTAGCGGCGTTACTTTTAACGTGTTGACGCCAACACTGATTGTGCGTCACAATTGCATGTGCAGTTTAAATCCCATTACTGCTACCAAAAGGGTGCGGCCATAAAAATAAAAAGTGCTGGGCATTGGTTGGTCCAAGTAGAAAGGGAGCCTAAGTGTGGTTAACTGGTTCGCACGCGTATCGGGTTAAGTCTCCATATACGTGGCTTTGTTTCTTCTGGCCATCAGTAATGTTTTGTTATCACTCCGGCTACGTTGAGGTTGCACTTCACAAGCATTACACTGAAATGCTAAAGCTAATTAATTTCAGTCGTGCAACTTATGAAATAGTGTTGGGACTACAACAACTGCTCTGCGGGCACAGTGAGAGCATTGTCAATAGTAAGCTGTTCTTCGAAACGAGGACTGCGAGTGTTCCAACATAGTTGGTAACAGCACTTTGAAGTCAAGAGATGTTACGATGAATTGGCAACATATAGAATCTTTTAATTATAGCTTAATTAGCATGCAGTAAGCGCGAAGCGTAGTTTAAATAATAGCATGTATAAAAAAGGCGTCAATACTTTAACTGCCCTATTTGTACATTTTAGGAGCACGTAAAACTCTTTTATTCTGGTTTCAGAGCATTATAAAATTGATTCGTATGATCTGCGTAGGAAACACAAAGACGAGAATGTGAGCACTCATGTTGCTTTTCTAATGCCGCATGTATGCGCAAAATGTTTCTAGGCCATCTGTTCGAGTCGCAAGAAATTACGTGCCCGGCCATTTGGTGGTGACACTTCCGTGTTGATATTGCTATTGCATGGATAGGGCAGTGCTAATGAGCGTGCAGACTGAAAGGGTTTATTTTTTAAACAGAAGTTTCTATACTTACTAGCGATGATTTTGGTACACACCTCTCACACTTCCATTGTGCTACGAAACAATTTAAGGTGGAAGAAACGCAATGCCTGAAATAGAAAATAAGCTGGTACTGAAAGAACACGACTCCACTGCCGTATCACGATGGATGTCACATCTCAGCCAGTTGAGAGTTGCTTTGTTACATCAGTGAGTAAATAATACGTAAGTTCAATGTGGCGCTTTAGATAAACCGAATGTGCAATATACAAGAAGAGCTTTTAAGGTAAGAAAAACAGGCGATGTAATGACAGGTTAGTGTGCACACGTTCATAATAACAAATGAGTAAGCAAAACAGAATGGGTAAACGGGCATGAACCTGTTGCTTTCTTTTGTTGTGTCTTTAGTGCATTTCTTGTTTCGATGTTAGAATGACGGGGAATGGTGATGTTCAATGCCACGTAAGTATTTAAAGGTATTTTGTAAAGTTTACCAGTTCTGTTCATAAAGATAAATAATAAATGTAGATAGAGGTGAAGGTAAAAGTGTTGAACTCCAAAAGTTAGGAGCCCAATGCGCTATTGATTATGAGCTGCGTTGCAGTGGGGTAGTATAGAGACGATTTTGGGTTATTGATTGTAATCTCAAGTTTACGTCTTCAGTGTTTTTTTTTCATTCGCCCCATAAAAAAATTGGCCTTCGCAGCATGAAATGAAACCTGCATCAATGAGGTGAACCTGTGGCAAATATTAGAAAGAAAACTAATTGCTCAATACCCTATACGTGTGTCTTAACGTTTGAAGAGTGCCCCGCCGTGGTGGTCCAGTGGCTAAGGTACTCGGCTGCTGAACCGCAGGTCGCGGGTTCGAATCCCGGCGGCGGCGGCTGCATTTACGATGGAGGCGGAAATAATGTAGTCCCGTGTGCTCAGATTCGGGCGCACGTTAAAGAACACCAGGTGGTCGAAATCTTCGGAGCCCTCAACTACGGCGTCTCTCATAATCATATGGTGGTTTCGGGAAGTTAAACCACACATATGAATCAATCAACGTTTGCAGAGTGGAGTCAAAAATCACGACTACAAGGAAGCCGAAGAACTGGGAGTAAATACCCAAAACAACTTTCTTAAAGGCGTTTTCTCATTAGTTAGGCACTTTTACAAATGATGTGTCTCGCACCATCATTGGCTTAAATATTCTCTTGAAAATTTTTTAGGCTCAGAAGTTTGTGTGAAAACAGGCGCCTCCGCCTAAGAAAATGGCAACAAGTCATCACATTATAAGCTTTGTTGACATATATGTATTCAGAATAGCACATAATGTAACTTTATATGAGATACTGAACATGAAATGAGAAAGCTGTAGAAAAATTCTCTCACTGTGAGTCTTTATCACCTCTGGAGCTGAGCTATTGCGACGCGATCCGAATATCTTAAGAACAAGGCTGTGACATCGAAGGGCACGGCGAATGGGTGACCCATCAATTTTTGCCTTTTTGTGTTTACCTCGACTGTCGACACCACCCTTCCCCAATCTCTGAGGTCATGTAAGATATCTCGCACATTTGCTCGTCACAGCTGCTCAATCGAGCCCCTCCCTCAATCGCCGACGTGGGGCTCCCTAATGAAGCGTATTCTACGTGGGTTGTTGTCGCGTCATCCCTTCGGAGTGTGGCCGCTGCTGCGGGGAAACAAGCCTACGCAAAAAGAACATTTGTCGGCGTCGCTGCCCAACGAGCGAGCCAATCAAAGCAAGCGACTGGAGGGACGTGGTGGCGTGGGCGACGAGCGATGCGTGACTGCGGTGCGACGGCTGCGTCACGCATCGATGCGCACGGATGCGCTTTGTCACGTATAGCGAAACACACGGAGCACGGGGGGCTCTAGCCAGAGCTCTGGCTGGTCCTTTCCGAAAACCGCTGTGACTTTGCCTGCGGTTGCAATACGAACGGTTTGCGCGACAGTCTTTCGTGGGCCCTAGACAGATGCTGAACGCAAGTAACTTTCCCTTCGCACTGTTGTTGTCAAAATGTGGCTGTGTCATCTTTTTTTTTCCATGTGCAAGCGTCAAAACAGAGGTGACTCTAGCCATCCTGTAAACACACTCGTTTTAGTCTTGAACGCTCGGATGGACATGACAGGATGACGAATGACATCACGTCTAAGTTCTTTCTTTGTGTATTGTATAGTGTAAAAAAGAACCAAAACAAAGTCTAAATCTTAAGAAATGGGCCACCTAAGGAAAGAGCCTTCGCTTGCCCCTCTGATTGTTTTATCAATTTCTATATTGCGGTAGAAACGTAGTTTCGTTTCGTCGCTCTGAGTGCGAGACGACAACGATGGTCCATGACCCTGACCATTCGATGCACTGAAGGTTGCAGGTCGAGGTATGGGGATTGGCAGAATAGTGGAAAATGAATTTCCTCATAGATGCGACATGTCTGCTGACTTGGTTTTTATAAACAAAATGCGTCACATTGTTCAGTGATCGACTAAAGAAAACGCGTCTCTAAAGACAAACAATGCCTACTAGTAATGTTAAGAACACGCTGTCCAGCAAATCACCATTTCAAGAACTGGTTAACTTTTAAAGCGTATCCTATAAAATTTACTAGGGCTTCGCTCTCTATTTCTGCGGAACGAAATTTGCAAAAGTTCGAGCATTTGAAGGAATAGGCAACGTTTGAAAGTAGGCGTTTTCAAAAGGGTCAGATACTTACATGTTTTAGTCAAAGAAGAGCTTCAATTTTTAAGCTACCTATGTTTACTACAACTTCCACTGCTGTCGTAAAGAAAACGCTTTTTATTTGGAGAAAATGAACGTATTTCGGGGACAATGTGGGGAAAACCTAAACGTCTATGATGCATTGAGATAATCCCTATAACACACTAACAAATGTACAACATGCACATGAAGCTTCAATTCACTGTTTTCAGGTGCTATAGCTGTTTTGCCAAGTGACGACAAAAAAACTGGCTACGTATATAAAATACGTCCTTGCTAATTTGCAATGCGTTGTTGAGTCTGCAAAGATGACGTTGTTGTGTTTTGTGCATTATTAGTATTCCTTTTCAAGCCTGCACAATCATGTCATTGCGTAAAAACTACAAAGCTTATTAAATACGTGACCTAATGCATGCAATGGGTCAGTTTTTAGAATAGGTTCTTAGCCTGCCTAATTATATTTGGGTAAAGTCTTGGTAGAAAGTCGCATGTTTTCTCAACTGTATCTTGTATGACAACAATACTTTAAGTTACCGACTTTAAGTAGGACTACTGCGATAAGTCCCATCTGTTCGTGGACCCTCGGCGCTATAGCTACATGATTCTGTTTTTCACATATTCGGACATACTGAGCAAGCTACACCTGCCGTAGTAGCTGGATGCTGCAGCGGCTAGTAGGCCACGCTGCTAAGCTGGAGCTTGCGGGTTCGACTCATGGCCAGAGCAGCCGTGATACCATTTGGGGTCAGAATTTGAAAGTGGTCTGTGTACTCTGATATATATATATATATATATATATATATATATATATATATATATATATATATATATATGGGCTATGCACAACGGGAGTGTTGTCAACAAGGATAAATATATTTATTTAACAGGTTCGGGAAGGGTTCTCCCTTCATCAGGGGATGAGTTATACTGACATGAACTTCCAAACTTCAGTGCTGCCGCGTCCCTCTCGCCTTGAAAGATGTTTGCGAGAGTGAGAGGGAATTTCAAGGCGAGAGGGACGCGGCAGCAACAAATTTTGGAAGTTCATGTCAGTATAACTCATCCCCTGATGAAGGGAGGACCCCTCCCGAAACTGTTGGGAAATAAATATATTTATCCTTGTTGACAACGCTCCCGTTGTGCCATATACCATACCTTCACGAAGACTAACTGGCCCATTGAATTATTACTCCCACTATATATATATATATATATATATATATATATGCACACTAAGGAATAGTAAGTGATGAAAGGAAACTGGAACCTAATTATAAGTCGCACAATTTCGGCATCGGTTGAAGTCGGAAGCAAGTAAAAAAGTTTTAAAGAACGTGGAAAACTGTGCATGTTGAGTTTCGTGCTACCGGTGCATGTAAGAGGACTTTTACCAGGGCTTTTACCACACCCGGCTCAGCCGTCTACAAACAGACAGACACACGTAGAGTCAACTACATTGCAGTCAAATGCACACGTTCGCTCATCATTGCTCTCGCAGCGTCATTAATATTCTTGCCCGCCCCCTTCGACCCACGGCAGGGAGCACGTCAACGGCCTTGCTAATGCTACAATCGTGCTCCCGGAGGACCTTGCACGCTCTTATGACAAGAGACGGCACGTTTCTGTTTCTCCTCCCGTTACACTTTCCCCCCTTCCTCCAAGTCATAACTGTCTTGCGTGGATGCGCTTAATTATCGTTCGCACATACGCCCCTTACTGTCTCTCCCTTCCGTTAATTGTAACTCCTGCGCTGTGTCCTTTTTTATCAGCCACTCGGCATTATACCTTTTGAGACGGTACACAAAGGCTTGCGTCAGCATTCAAAGTACCAATACCTAGTGCAGCTCACGAGATCGGGGATTTTGTGCCAATTCTCGCGATAACTCTGTACACTTGTTATACCTACGTGTAATACAGAACGGATTGCTTCGTGCAACTGTAGCATGCTAATGTAAAAGGCGCCAGGCCTGCGCGGAAGGTGCAGCACAGTAACAGCAAAACCTAGAAGAGCGGCCTTTCACGCAGGCCTGGCGCTTTTTTTGCATTACCATGCTGGTTGCCCGAAAATATCTGCTCTTTATAACACGTAGAAATGACAAGTGTATGGAGTCATTGCAAAAATTGGCACAAAAGTTCTCGCAATAGTTTAGGATAAACATTCTTCTCTGAAGAATGACGAAAAATAGCAAAGAGAATGCCAGCCAACTATACTGAAATTTCTTTTATAATGTCGTAGTGGGCATGAAGCAAGTGTGCTTGCATTCGTTACCCAATGAGTGTTTAGAAAAGGCTCTGAAAGGGCGCTTTTTAGCTTTCGCTGTGACGGTGCTGCGCCTTCCGCGCAGGCACGGTAATTTTCTATTAATGCATGCTAGTTGCGTGAAACTGCCCGCTCTGTATCACGAGTAGGTATGACAAATATACGGGGTTATTGGAAGAATTTATTTTTACAGATACTTCGTATCCCATTTAAATATCACCCAGCAAAAAAAAAATTGCCTTATGATTTCAATGCGCTGTTGCAATGTAAACGTTTTTATGACACACCAAAAAAATAAATGTAGGGGAAAGGTAAAGAGAATAACCAAGTTTTGGCTCGGTTGGCTATCTTACACTTGTGATGAAGGGAAGGGGGAATAAAAGAAAGGAAAAGTATAGGCGAGAAAAGAAAAAGAGTGATAAAGAGATGTCTAACAATGAACAGACCAAAGTCATGGTTCTCCCCACCTATAATGCGGCCAAAAACATAGTTCTAGGTGTCTTGGTTGACGAAAAATACATGCATTCATTCGTTTAACCGGTGAAAGCATTTAGCAACAACAATTTGCTAGCCTTAAGTAGTCAACAAGACGCCTAAACAACTCCACAGGGTTTTCTTTGGCTTTCATATCCTAATACGACATTAGAGCTTCTGCTCGGACTTAGTAGTGTGAAAACTCGCCCTCATGGACGTCACAAATGAAAGTTGTGGCAATGCGACAGCGGTGACTGGTTCTGTCAAAAAAAGCGCGTAAGGCGTAAGGCTAGTCTGGCAGCCGCCGTTGAAGTGAATCTACGAAAGCGCTACAAGTGACGAGTTGGGATTGTTGATGCATAAGTGTGACACACTGCAGCGCAAAAATACACAATAGACAGAAGGAACACAAATGACGACAATGAGCGTTGAGACAAAAACACCTGGAGTACAGAGATGGAGGAGAAACGCCAACGTCGGTTAACACGACAGGCTCAAGCCACGGAAAGCTTTCCGGGATTTTCATTGACCACTTGTCTCTTATAACAATTATTGCAAGCATATTTTCGCCGTACCAGTGAAAATTGGCCATTCATATTTTTTGACGCCCCTTGTGAATAGGTCAGGCTGAGGGGGGAAGGGGATCAAGTTCTCGTTCATGTAGAATGACCCGCCGTGTCGGTTTAGTGGTTACGAATCTTGGCAGTGGCGGCTGCAGTTTCTAGTGAGGCGAAAATGCTTGAGGGCTGTTCTCTTGGAGTTAGGTGCACGTTAAAGAACCCCAAGTTGTCGAACTTTCGGGAGACTGCAATTACGGCATACCTTATATTCAAGACATGGGGCTCAAGAACGGAAGTGATCATATCGTCGTCTAGGACGCTAAACCCCCCCCCCCCCAAAAAATAATATTGCTATTACTGTAGAGTGCTATGGCAGCGGAGGGTATGTCTTCTCACTTTGCGTTTTCTACACGAGTACAACTCACAGACTGTACGTTGGTTCTGTAGTCACAGGTATTAAATACCGTTTCCCCATTGCTGTAATAGCACCGAGAATTTTGGTCAAATCACCGGCGGAATGCTTTTTTTAAGCTTCATAGTATTTCTCCTCTAGTAAAAAAGTTAGCTTCAGCAGGAATACAGCTTGGTCCAACAGATGCTTACTTTGGAAAAAAAAACAGGAAATGATCAGACCTGCATCTGTGGACGAATTGCGTGCTTGTTTTAGATGCGGAGCATCTTATACTCGCGCCTTGTAGTGCGCCGTCCGCGCCGTCCGCGCCGTCCGCGCCGTCCACACCGCTTCTCGAACATTCGACAGCTGACGGGCGCGCATGCGCCGTCGCGCCGTCGCCCACTCTTCCACCATCTGTGCATCCCTTCCTCCTCTACACACCGCGCGCGCTTCACTCCTCCACCATCTGTGCACCCTTCCTCCTCTACACACCGCGTTCGACATCTACAATTCTCCTGATTCTCCAGTGGACGCGCATGTGGCGTCGCGCTTCGAGAACATTCAACAGCTGACAGTGCATGCGCCGTCGTGCTGTATATATACTCAAGGTCGGCGCTCGCTCGCTCAGTTGCCGCTCGTCGGTTGGTTTGTACGGCGCGTCGACGTCCAAGGTCGCGGTGAAATGAATTCCAACGAATCCACAAACACAATGATCGACGTCCCTTCGACCAGCGCCGCCCTTTCGCATACGTGTGTACGTGTTCACTCATTTAACACCCCCTCCTACAACCACGTTAACCAATTTAGCCATCGACCCAAGTAAGTCGCAATTTAACACCCCATTTCACAACCACGTTAACCAATTTAGCCATCGACCCAAGTAAGTCGCACTTTAACACCCCGTTAACCAATTATATGCTCCGCATCCTCCTCAGTGTTCCCCCGAGGGAAGCTGCGGGCAATTTTTTTTCTTGATTATTTGGTGAGCTCTGTAGGTGTACCGCGTGTACACATTGAATTCTTGATTTGTATTCTTCTACTGCTTGACAGAAACATTAACTGGTATCATCTGAAAGCATAATATTATCGAACGTTGCTTATGTCATTTTTAAAACTCATCAGCCTGGTCAATATCCCTATAGAAGGAACTATGTTGCATACTTTTAAAGCTCGTATTGCAGCTTATCTTTTTGTCCTTTCTCTCTGTTAGCCCTGCAAGTACACCTTCCACGCAGATGGCAGGAACTTCGTGCGGGCGGGGTGCAAGCCTGTTACAGTGGCGTGGGCGTGCGAGGTGCTGTGGGGCTATAGCGCGGGACACGTGCCCCAACAAGCCTCGTTGCGTACTGCTCGGCCGACCTAGGTTACCAGCATGACAACTCTGGAGGTGCGCCCTGTTTTTGCTCACGTGTAGTCCCTGCTAGGTTTGCATGACATTACGGAAGGTTCATCTATTTTTCACACCTGGTTCACGTCCTCGTGCTGCGCACAATTATTCTTCGTGTGCAGGGGTCCACAGAGCATAGGCCCAACGTAGCAATCCTTTTTGTGCAGCGGAATGATATATCATCTGCCTAGATGAACCATGTAAGCGACGCTGTCGTCTGGACGCATGGAAAAGTAATTCATTGTTGCGCGTTGTAACTTCTGACCCTGGTGTTCTGGTGTGATATGCAACGAAGTTTCCCGAGTGCGTTAAAAACAGTTGGTTCCTGAAAGTTTTGTTCTTTTTTGTCTCTTGATGGTTGCTTCTGCCAAATCAAATGTGCTGAAGAGTGAGCGGGTAACAGAGTGAACAGAACTAGACTACACTTGTTTCACTGCCATCTTCTGGGGTTTGATACAACCGAAATTTTTGAAATAAAAAAAAAGGTTAAAAAAAGCGCAAACAAATTCATGTTGCCACTCACGTAAGTGTATATGCCACCCAGTTAAAACAATCTGCAAGTTGAGTCTTATCTTAAAATGTTGCATTAGTGCCATGCAGCTGTCTACATGCAATGAAAATGCCGGCATTCCTATAACTAACCCCAGACTCAGGTGATTCAGCCTGACTGTGTCGTGTTGATGCTTACCAAGTGGTAGGAAATCTCAAGTAAAATTTAAAGTGCAATCTAAATGTATATACGACACTTATTTCTGCTTTGTAATGTGTTAGCACCGGGAAGTAGTCTTTTAAAGTTATCAAGTTAACCACATTATCAGAAAACTATGTAGTCTGGCCTTTGCTGAGGCGTGTTCTTTGAGCGGAAATGGCATTGGTGAATCATGGTGTCAGTACCCCAAGAAGGTGCAGTTCTGAATACCGAAAGTAGTGTCGCTTCAAAGTTGCGCGTTGTACTCATCCACGCTTAGCTCCAAGGGCAATTACACCGTCCCTACAGGCTCGGGCACATGCACGTAAATCGCACCAACCTGCATTTTAAAAAAAAGTTTTTTTAGAGTCATCAATTGCCTTGTTCCCCAAAGTCCACCGACATACTACTGGCAGCTCCTACAAGAACAACTTTGGATGTAAAGAACCACCCTGAATTTTAAAAAGATAATAAAAAAGAGTAATCTGAATGGTTTCATGCTAGGTTTATTTTGCCGTGCTAGCTTTAGTGGTAATTCTTCAAGAAAATGAATAATGTTCCATGATATTAATATGTTTGATTGGCGTTCTGTCTGTCTGTTTTTCGTTCTCGGTTCGAAGCGTGCGTCACGTCTTTCAGATGGTTATCGTGGAATAAACACGCACAAGTATTGCTTCTTAGTGGCCATACAGAAACACATTCATTAGCGCGTAATTCAATCAGCTTTTTTGAGCGTTTCACATGCGTGCTTTTCTTCGCACCCACAGTAAATTCGGTTAAGCTCAGACAAACGATGACTACGGGTCCACGTTAAAGTAAGTTTGCCCTGCTGTAAGTATACACACTTGGCGAGTTGCATGTTTTGGCGACCTTTCATCTCGTATTTTTTATTTTTTTGTTTCTTACGTGTGCTGTTGTTCTCTTGGATGGACAGCCTGTCAGTGTGCTACGGCCTAATAAAGCTATTACTAAATGAATCTTTGTGGTGGCTAGCGGTTACTCTACAAGCCTCACCCGAGTTTCTGGAGACGACACGAACAGAAGAGCAGGTTCTAGGCTAATTGGGCCCCAATCATGCTTTAAAAACGCACACGCACCTCATCCCGGCGTTGCCCCTGATGTCAACCCGGCTGGTAGACCACGCCACGGTGATGAGTCTCTAGCTGCCTTAGGCAATTAAAACAGTGGGCGCGTCTACCGGCGTTTATGTGCGATGAACACGAACGCGCATTATGAATGACGCTGATCGGATCCGATACATGTAGTTGGCCGTTTATTTTGTCCTAGTGTCCGTTCGTAAAAATACTTCACTATCAACTCAACAAACCGAAACCGGTAAGGCTGTATAACAGCCTGGGGGATAAAAAGAATTGCGAGGTTTTAAAAAAAAACATAATATTGTTGCATGGAAATAACGGCAGACAGTCCGTAATCACAACACGTCTCACACAAAATGTCAACTTCTTCACTTCTAGTGTGAGGCGCATTTTCACAGTATATCCCATTTTGCCCTGCTATGGTGTGTCGAAACCACGTAACACAAACTCCGGTGCGTCTACGTGGATATAGCAAGAGTGTGGTAACGCTGGAGCCTTGATACATGAATGACGTCTCGGACAACAAAGCAGAAGAGGTTGAGGGATCATCAGGTACAGTCTTATATGCCACATCTGTCACGCATTGAAGCACGCGGTATAAGCCTATGAAACGGGAAAAGAGCTTCTCGGAAAGGCCTGCGTAGGGAACCAAAGAAGAGTGACGGAACCCGTCGGAAATTGTTTGTCGCGATATCGCTCGTGGTAACGATGCTTCTGCGTTTCTTGGGCAGCCGTTAATCTGCTGCGGGCAATTTGCTGGGCGTGCTCAGCGCGGGCAATAGCGTCGCGTGCGTATTCAAAAGTAGACTGAACAGTGGCCGGCAGGAAGGTATACAACGGCAATGTTGGTTCACGTCCAAGCAAAAGGTAAAAGGGGAGTACCCCGCACTGTTATGCCAAGAGGAATTGAACGCAACCATCACGTAGGGTAGTGCAAGGTCCCAGTCACGATGATCGGCCGAGACGCATTTCGATAGCACGTCTCTTAGGGTGTGATTTGTTCTGTAAGCCTGTTTGTCTGGGGATGGTATGGTGTCGTGCGCATATGTTGGTGGAGCAGGAACACAGGATATCGTCAACCCCTTTAGAGAGGAATGAACGGACTCGGTCTGTGAGCAGTTGACGCGGGGATCCGTGCACTAAATGGAGATCGCATAGTAGAAAAGGTTTAACAATATATATGATATACCTTCATGTGGAGCGCTTAGTTGCTATGGAGACCACCAGAACACGCCAAGGATGTACACATAAGACATGACGGCATGGGAAGAATCGACCATGCCAGGCGTGGAAAAGAAGAGGCACAGTGCGAGACAAACATTGCACCTTTAACTAGAGATGGACAAACAATGAACTCAATCGTCTTCAGGGGCTACTAGAAAGGCCCCCTTAGGGGCAAGGAGCCTTGGCGGGCTGCTTCCATGTCGGGACGGGCCGGCCATGCGTCCCCGCCCCAGAACAGACCCTCTGTACGCCCTGTAGCTTATTGGCGATGCCGGTGCTGTTGATTGCCTCAAAGACAGGTGAACAGAAACAGGTTTACAAAGGTGGCAAAGACAAGTGAACAGTCACATGTGCTGCAGTGCGATTCCAGATGCGAAGCGCTCGGAGTGTTGAGCGAATTTCCGTGCTCTCTTAAGCTCACTATATAGTAACGGCGACTCCACCCGACGTACAACCGCCCACATGTAAGAGGGTTTAGATAAATGATACCGCTCATGCAAGACACAAACGTGCAAACATCATTAACGGGCCTTTTCCGGGTAAGTAGTCTCCGCATGGGCGCCGGCCTCGAGTAGGCTCGCGCCATGATTTTTGGTGGCCAAAACGTGATGACACGTGTGGACCAAGGGACTCTGGTGCCACAAACATGAAAATGTGTGCCCCAAAAAGGGGCGCGAATGCAGGCCTCCTAGACTGCCTACCCGGCCTGCGGCAGATAATTTCGGAGTCCAAGAGCCAGCAGTTTCGATTTCGGTGACCTCCACTTGGGGTGCCGTTTGGTTGAGGAAAATGCCTATTCCACAGTCCCTCATTTTCTTGTAGTTTCGCCCCATTTTCCTCCGATCATTGCACAAACCTTAGAAAGTTTTTAGGAGCCGAAAACACTGATTTTACCCCATACCAGTGACTGCCATATATAGGTCAAATCATGCGACAATTTATTTAGATACGATAGTACTCCGACTTTTTTGTATAGTCTTCCATTGTGAACGTTTTTCTGCCAACAGTTTCCTCAATTTTAACGAGTTTTAATAGCTTTTATGTGCTCGTAGCTAGCACAGATGTGTACCCGGCACTTTCCAGCCTCTTATTTTCACTCGTGAGTTAGCGCTAACTCGCGCTAACTCACAAGTCAGCGCGAGTTAGCGCTCGTTTGTGTCCTTTCAGTTTTCCGTATTGGTTGTTTTCGCACTGTAACGAAAAATGCTATATACCCGTTCGTGCTTTACTTCAACTCAAGGTGCACCTACCTTTGTATTTTCACTCATCTGTGTTTGTTGATTTGGCCTCGCAAACGAATGCCGTCTTATGTCCTTGTTTTACTGCTATGCGAACCTTACTTTATCAAGCCCTTTAGCTCGTGTTCCTCCGTCCTTCATCACTGATAACGTGTACTTTGCTCAGATCTCGAAACAAACGTGTAACGACGACGTACCAGAGCTTCTTAAAAAAGAATGGGAGACTGCAGCTGCTCTGTTCACACTGCCACTCAGTAGGATCTACACAACAGAGCACAAGAGCGTCTTTCTTTCCTGGTTTTCCTGTTTTCGCTCTTTGGCCTCACTTAGGCCTCCACTTCCTGTAGTGGGGATCGGTGCGTGCCCAACTTACTTCTGCAAACAACTTTAGATCGATGAAAAGGACAAAACAGGAAAAGTACTGTTCAAATTGAAACTACATCAACTTTTAAAGCGGTAGCGTTAATGAGCTCGTTTCGCGGAAATCGCAGCGTAGGTGTCATTGCCGGTACTTAGCTACGGAGCAGAAACCTGGAGACTTACAAAGAGGATTTAGCTTATTAAATTGAGGACGACGCAGGAGCAATGGAAAGGAAAATGGTAGGTGTAACCTTAAGAGACAAAAAGAGAGCAGAGTGGATTAGGGAACAAACCAGGGTTAAGGACGTCATAGCTGAAATCAAGAAGAGGAAATGGACATGGCCCTGGCATGTAGCAGGTAGACAGGATAACCACTGGTCTATAAGGGTAACTAACTGGATTCCCAGAGAAAGCAAACGGATTAGGTGAAGACAGAAAGTTAGGTGGGCAGATGAGATAAAGTTCGCGGTTATAAATTGGCAGCAGCAAGCACGGGACCGAGGTGACTGCAAAACATGGGAGAGGCCTTTGTCCTGCAGTGGACGTAGTCAGGATGATGATGATGATGATGATGATGATGATGATGATCGTGGTGATGACGATGTCATTTTTTATGAGCGAAAGAGCATCTTGATCATGTCTGAAAGTTTGAGAATAATCTAAATAAAGTAAAAAAAATGAAAAATTTTGCTCAGAGTCGGAATGCGATTCAGGCCGTCTGCGTAGCAAATAGGTTTCTACCACATACCCATGCCATTGCTTGAAACAGCTTTTAAAAAATGCACTAATATATGATTATCATTCGGTGAAAAAAGTCGCCTTAACGCACGTATAATTGGGTGGCAGAGCGTTAGAATCACACCACGTATCAAAACACGCCAGTAATTCAAGGAGTGGGTGATTTCATGCTGCCCACCTATTAAAAAGTGAGCAGACGTAACTTCACGTGGCACCTTACCAGCGGGTACATCACCGATTAGCAAAAAAAAAAGAAAATAATGGCGTTTTTAGCAACTGTAGACCCAGAAATTCTAAGATAGTGTTAAACCGCCAACGTTACTCGCTCAAACGTTACTTTTTTTTTGCGGTATTGTTGAAGACAATGTGCGCGGTTCCCGATTACGCTATCACGCTCTGCTTTTGAAGGTGAAGCTCGAGCATCGACCAAGTTTTCTTAGGCGCGAAGCTCTTTAAAGCGGCAACCGTTGGTCCCTCGTAGTAGTGCGTAACACGTCTTACGCTTTGACCTGCAAGGTGGTGTCGGTGGGAGATTGCTCCTGTGCGTTTTTGAACAATAAAAAATTCACAGCATCAGCGTTAACTAAAAGCCGAATTCTCCTGTCTCTCATTCCCTATTAGCAGCCATTGGCATCTACATTGAGCACTAGTTGAAAAGAAAGGGTTGCTACGTTATACTCGCTGGGCGTAACCTCCTTGGTTTTAGAAAGGTTTAGCGAGCGTTGAGCCACAGTGCCATGAATACAGTGAACTAGTATATACCATGAACTCGAGGTGGTGTAAGGTGGGAAGTAGACACGAAGCGCAAGCCGTAGGAAAGTGTGCGTGTGCCACCTCTCGTTTAGTCCTTGGAATGTCCGCTGGATGGCGGTGCTTCTATAGGGGGAATATATGATGAATTATTGCGAGATGGCGCTACTTGGAGTGTTGAATAGATGAACGAACGAACACACAGACAGATGCATGTACGGAACACACGGATGGCAGCATGGACGGATGGACGCCGCACGGACGGACGCAGGGTCGGATGCATGGACGAACGCAGGGACGGACGCACAAATGGACGTGTGGACGCACGAACAGACGCATGCACGGACGGGGGTGGACGCATGAATGGTCACACAGACGGACGCATAGATAGACGGAAGCAAGAGCGAATGGGCGGACGGATGCTTCTCCCCACTCTCCATCATTCACTCCGTGAATATGCTGCCATTTTTTTTTCATTTTTGTGGTGTTTCAGGTGTCTAGAATTCTTCCTCATAAAAAAGAAAGTTTTGGGGTGCCCACGGCTACTATGCAAATAAAACTGTTACGTACTCACTAGCATTCATTTTTTTTTCTATGAGCCCAATGAGAAATTAAACAAGTCCAGAAAGGTCTGTTTTGCTGCGACACAGCAGAGGAAGATAAAGGAATGAGTTACAGACGCTTTTTTCTACATTTGCAGTTGTTCTTCCTGCGTATGTTGACAGCCACTCTGAGTTGAAGAAACCACCAGAATTGTTCGTTTGCGCTTGTTTACTCTTGATCAGAATGCGAGAAGCTGCAAGCGAGGATTTTTTGACCATGGCGTCATCGGAAGTGCCATATATTGCTTGCCATATATTGCTTGCCTCTCTGCTTGCCTCTATGTAGTAAACATAGAGACAAGCAGAAAACGGTCGACTGAGAAGAAGGAATTGCCTGAGGTCAGCGTCAGGAAGTGCCTCGCACGTCCCCGTTACGTCACCGTACCATGCCATCTCACACAAATGAATGGCGTTACGTACAAACGTCGTTTGGAGGGTTCAGCAGCAATTTGGACGCGTCTATTACACACAGATAAACGACAATTGTTACAATGATAGACATGGAATATCTCGAAGTTTACTTGTAGCAGATGGGCCCCGCCGTGGTGGTCTAGTGGCTAAGGTACTCGGCTGCTGACCCTCATGTCGCGGGATCGAATCCAGGCTGCGGCGGCTGCATTTCCGTTGGAGGCAGAAATGTTGTATGCCGGTGTGCTCAGATTTGGGTGCACGTTAAAGAACCCCAAGTGGTCGAAATTTCTGGAGCCCTCCACTACGGCGTCTCTCATAATCATATGATGGTTTTGGGACTTTAAACCCCACAAATCAATCAACTTGTAGCAGATGGGGAATGGCATGTTTCTCGATTTACGCAAATGCTTGAGGTGCAAGAAAACTTTCCGCAATCAATCTTTGGGGTTCGTCGATGTCTTTCGCTGCATTCGCACTGCGCATTGAGACAATGCACGAATGAAGAAGCTTAAACAGATAAGCGCAGACAAACAACTGGGTCTGGTGAAAGATGAACCAGCCATTTTAACGATCAGACCATGTGAGATGTCCTCAGAGGAAAGTTATGAATGAAGCAGCTAAAAAGCTTTCAAAATGACATGTCGGAACCTTCAAAAAAAAGCATGAAATGAGAAAAAGCACAATGTGAATAAAAGAAAATCTATGCACATGCTATTTCCATGCCTTTTCAGCCTGTCACGTGACATTATGATTGCTTTTTAGCTTTTTCATTGATAAGTATCTAAAGTGCCGATTTTTATGGCCTTTATTCTTCCTTTGTTGGCCCCTAAGGGAGGAGGGCATGTCACGTGGGCTGAGACGGTTAGAAAGGCTACTTCACCCTTCAATAACCCGGGCTGTTCGTCTGCGCTTGTTTGCCTAAGAGTCTTTCGCCGCGGTAGCTCAGTTGATAGAGCATCGGACGCGTTATCCGAAGGTCGCAGGTTCGCTCCCTGCCCAAGGTAAGTTACCTTTTCGTGCACTTCTGTTTATTCACAATTACTATGTAATTACTTCTGGCAACATCCCCTATACTTTTCTTGGCATAGTTTCAGTCGGGTTCTCGTTATTTTGTGAAAATGTAATGAACGCTAAGCAACTTTACACTCTATTTGGTCATCAGTATATATATATATATATATATATATATATATATATATATATATATATATATATATATATCTTTTCATCCACTTTTCCTCATATCTCCATTACGATTCGGTCTAGTATCTTCCCCTATACTTTCCTTTGCATTATTGTCTGTTAGATCTCATTAATATTGTGTAAAACACAGAACAACGAGCCCTTAAGCATACACTTATTTCCTTATATATATATATATATATATATATATATATATATATATATATATATATATATATAATGCCCGTTATAAAAACTTGCAGGACGCAATAGAGGTAGGTACAAGGCACCGTTCGCATCATATCTAATTTGTGATATTCTCCTCGGGAGACACCTGCACCGTGCTTGGAGGGAGGGAACGTCTTTGTACGTGTCACTGGCCATTGTAAGCTCTCCTAGGTCACTTGCTTCAAGTACAGTAGCGAAGTGCGAACTGTTGGTTGGTAACAACTTTATTGGAAGTCCGGCAGAGCTTTCGCCGACCGGGCCTTAGGTCTCCCGCGTGGGGACGTCGAGACATTGCCTGACCGCCGCCTCGCGGACCTGCTGGATGGCCCAGAGTTGGTCACCGAGGCTGGGGCGGCACAGGGCAGCGACGAAACGTGGCGGAAGGGTTCCGAATTTAGCACCTTGCGGATTTCTGGCGCCGTCCTAGAGCATGTGATTTAATGGGGCTACCTCAATATAGCATATCTTGCATATATTGATAGGATATTTATTGGAGTATAGTCTGTTAAACAGCGATGGGTTGGGATACGTGTGCGTCTGCAGCTGTCGTAGGGCCGCCGCCTGCATCCTGTCCAGCCTCTCTCTGGGTGGATTTCTTTTTTTTTTCGAGGTAGTGAAGTACCCATTGCGCAATTGTCTATCAATTCACGCTCTCACATAGCTACCTACTATATTGATGCGATGGCAAGTGATTATGATGATAAAATGTGGTTCAGTCCTTCTAATAGAAGGGAAGATTTTCATCACTCACCCGTTGCCTTGTTCACATGGTGCGATGCAAGGGGTTTAATGTACATTGCTAGCATGCAATATTACGTCGGTTAACGCGATTACCTGCCCGACATAAATACCGTGCAGGGTGCTTTCCCAGAGCACATTCAAGCAATAACAGCACTGTGTAGTGGCTTACTATAACGCCACCGCAGAATGCTTGAATAAGATTCCGGTTCCCACCCTAACTTTTTTTATTTACGTTATTTTTGGTTTAAAACTCAATTTTTGCGAGGATTCAATCTCATGGATAATAAAAAGAAACGCTGCCCCCTAATTTTACGGCACTTCTCAGTATGCACAAAAGGGGATGCGTCTGCAACGTGGTCGCGATGTAGAACAGGACAGCAGTAATTCATATTCGGGTCAACCCGTGCCGGAACGTGACGTCAAACAAGTAACACGCACTGAGAGCGGCAAACCGCGTGCTCGTGCTGCAGCAAGCCCGCCTTTTTACGTGTGCTAGCGAAGATTCCAGCGTTATCACTTGTGGCCGCGTGGGCTCTAGACTATTCGCGACCTACGCGCTATTTTAACACAATGATTTCGGCCCCTCCATGGTGGTCTAGTGGCTAAGGTACTCGGCTGCTTATCCGTAGGTCGCGGGATCGAATCCCGGCTGCAGCGGCTGCGTTTCCAATGGAGGCGGAAATGTTGTATACGCCCATGTACTCAGATTTGGGTGCACGTTAAAGAACCCCAGGTGGTCGAAATTTCCGGAGCCCTCCACTGCGGCCTCTCTCATAATCTTGTGGTGGTTTCGGGACGTTAAACCCCACATATTAATCAAATCAGCAGAATCAATTTAACTTCTCACGAAGCTTCTCAAGTACAGCTCCGTGGACTGTGCCAAGCGTTACTTAGTCTCCACGGCTGAAACCTAAATCCATCAAAATAAAACACGCATGACACATCTGGACAGACACTTGAGGGAGCTGCTTTAGTTGGGGTCCCAAAGCACAGCTGACATACGGAACGTCGTTGGCACGTGCCTTTTTACCGTTGTCGGTCCTTATAATGCGCTTATTGCGCATAACATGACACAAATGGATCATTGCGGCACTCTTGTTCACAATTATTGTTTATCGAAAGCTAACGGGATCCAAGCGGCGACCAATGTCGACTTCCCTGCTTACGCTGGTGACTGTATCTATCATGTTCTCTGTGTTGAAACCTACAAGCGTGGATTACCCGTTTCGGTTTCCACAGCAGAGCACTTTAAATGTGAAACAAGTGCAGCCTTAGACGTAGTTTACATGTCCCAAAAAGCTATTCATTTTTCTCAACTAATTCACCGTAAAAATATTGATCTACACGGTGCACCTTCGTGCGCGTTTTCACACGCACAAGCAGACGAAAAAGTTGGCCCTTGCGACTAAGCTGGGGAATTACATCGCACGTTCTCCTAAGTGGCCCGCCCATTCCATGCTTCTGTCAAGCTTCGTTGCAAAGGTCGAAATACGCCTCCTTCTCCTGTCATACAAGTAAGTGAATTGCAGCTGCAGCAGATGGCCTTTCTTGCTTCGTCCGTGTGGGGCAGAGGGACTAGATTAAAGCGTGACGAATCTTTCTGGCGGGTCTCTGGGCGCTGACCCGGGAGCATTCCGGCTAGCTGCAGTGCCGTAGGAGCTCAACGGTTGACCTGCCATGCGTTTACTTCGCTATGGAAGGACAAGCGTATCGAACGAATGAACACACTGAGCTCTAGGGTTATCCGGAACAAGGCGCTCGTGCGCAAATTGCCGGTTGTAGCTCCCTCTCTCTCTTTCCCTCTCAACCCTTTTCCTGGCTGCGCGCATCGGCATAGTGCACCACCGAAACAAGTGACGCGACAGCTCGACGAACGGCTTGTCCGGTTCTGTCTAAACAATGCTCGGTCCTCGAGTTTCCGTTTCCTCTCCCTTCTCGGCCTGTCGGGGCTTCGGTCCCTTGTTCCACCAGTGTCACTCTTTTTTTTTCTCTTCCCGCCAGCCACTCGTCTTTGTGCAACGTTTTTTTTTTTTCGGTGCTAGAGGTAGAAGGAAAAGACGGCAACCTTTAGCACGACTCAGTTCGCCTGAAATGCTACTAAGCTTTGTTTTTTTGAAGTTTTTTTTTCATTTCTTTGCCCTTCTGGCTGACAACTCTCTATAGGTGCGTTAACGGATTCTGAGCGGACATGAAAAAACACTTGCCACGAAAAAAACGGTCCCCCACTACCACAGACCTCAACACGAAAGCCGAGCAAGGTTGTGTATTTTGCGTGTTAGGAGCTACGCGATTAGACCTATTGCTTTTTTTTTTTTGCCTTACCTCTTGAACCTAGTGTATCGAGCGAAGGCGAACGTAAGATGTTCTATTTTTAGAGTGCATTAGGCGCAATTCTCTAAGACGATTTTCGTTTTCAGGTATAGTGGCCATATGAGGAAGCAATATCACGCAAACACATCGCCATCTTCTTAAGATTTTCACATAATGATGCAATGCTCGCCGACTGTAGTATAACTCGATCGGGTCTCAGGCGTAAAAGTGAGGACAGTCTTACGATCAGTCCGAGTTGAAATAAAACTTTGCACCAAACGCCGATACAAATTGCGGTTAAATAGCTCAGTTGTACTCAAGAAGTATTAAAGAAAATGCTGGAGTGGAAATGATTGCCCAGGAGCATAAAAGACCATGCCACGAGTGAAGCCGTGCCTCTGGCAAGAGGGTGGCTGCGGCGGCCATCTTACTAGGGACATGAAAACGTATCATCGTTCAACGATTAAGACAGGGAAGTTTATTGCCTACTGGTAACAACACTTCAGGTGGTACAACTGTCTGGTGTAACAAGATAACTTCAGTGGCGCATACAAACAAGAGAACATAGACACAATGTAACACACAGTACTTATATATTCTCAAAGATCACGAATCACTTGAGAAAACAAAGAGAAAAGGAAAAACAAAACCACTAAGTTGGAAATGAATAACATATTATGTGCAACGATGAGCAAGATTCTTATTTCACTTTTTTTTTAAGAACAAAGCATTTCTGTCGTACGCGCAACAAGTTTAATGGGGAAACTTTTTCGGATCGCATAGTGCTCTAAGTGCATCTTAGTGTTACTGATTTTCTTTAGTAAGCCTCTAATTGTAGGCAAAGTTCTTTGAAGATTCAGTCACCCATACTCCTTTTTGTGTGTTTTCTGCTCGCAAGGCATTGCGGCAAGGCGTCGCTGGCAAGGCATTGCGGGAGCTTCCACTCCAGCAATTTTTCTTTAATCCTCATTGGATTTACTAATAAAGTGTCTAGAAACTAACTGTAGTACTAGCATTCAATCCACAAGCATGCAATGCTTCCTAGGCGTGGCGGAATGGCATGTGCAGATAACTTGAAATGCCAAGCATTTCTTAGCGAACTTCAGGCGACCTTGAGCGTATCTATCTATCTATCTATCTATCTATCTATCTATCTATCTATCTATCTATCTATCTTGTATCTATCTATCTATCTATCTATCTATCTATCTATCTATCTATCTGTGTATCTATCTATCTCTCTATCTATCTATCTGTGTATCTATCTATCTATCTATCTGTGTATCTGTGTATCTATCTATGTATGTATGTATCTGTGTATCTATCTATCTATCTATGTCTGTATCTATCTATGTATGTATCTGTGTATCTGTGTATCTATCTATCTGTGTATGTATCTATCTATGTATGTATCTGTGTATCTGTGTATCTATCTATGTATCTGTGTATGTATCTATATATGTATGTATCTGTGTATCTGTGCATCTATCTATGTATCTGTGTATCTATCTATCTGTGTATGTATCTATCTATGTATGTATCTGTGTATCTGTGTATCTATCTATGTATGTATCTGTGTATCTGTGTATCTATCTGTGTATCTCTGTATCTATCTATGTATCTATTTGTGTATCTGTGTATGTATCTATGTATCTATCTGTGTTTGTATGTATCTGTCTATCTGTGTATGTATGTATGTATCTATCTGTGTATGTATGTATGTATGTATCTATCTATCTATGTATCTGTGTGTGTATGTATGTATGTATGTATGTATGTATGTATCTATGTATCTATCTATCTATCTATCTACCTATCTATGTATCTATGACTTCTAGCTCTCCTGCCCGTTTCAATTGTGGTATCAATACCAAACTTGGTATGACATAACATGACTGTATGAAAAATATATCTGATTAGTCATACCATGAATATCATAATATGTATGTCATAAATGTCATGATTTAAATTTCATCGTCCTGCAGCTCTTGCGGTGGTTTCGTTCATATTGCATGTTGCCAAACTGGTATGGTATGGCATGATTGCATGACGAACACAAGCGACAGACACTAACATAAAATTCATGACATGCGTGTCATGTAACATGACTACATGCCACGCTCATGATGCGCTGGTGGCCTTATCGCTAGCTTAAGTCATACCAAATTTGGTATTACGGGATGTGAATAGATGACGAAGGTGTGTGACTGCTGAAAACATAATATTCATGATATGTGTGTCATGTGAGAACATGACTACATGACAAAATCAAGGCGCCAATACAATTCGACGTGACGCGTTGCGCATGCTCACCGGCGCTCATTTCGTCGCGTCACGCCGGCGTAGCCACGCCATTCGTCAGTCCTGCCATATAACTCGCACTTGCGTTCCGCACTGCGTTGCTTTGACGCATGCTCGTTTCAGCGCGTCCGGCGTCCCTCCGTCACGAAAAGAGGGATGTGCAGTGTTGTCTGGGTAACGCATTTGCGCGAAACGCAGCATGTCGCATTTTGCGCTGGTTGCTCTGTGGCCGTGCCCATGGACACTGGTCGCGCCTGGCGTCAGACTACAGATATCTCGCATTTTGCTTACGTAGCGTCACTGTGCCCAGCGTGCGCACGCGTTAACGCTACATTGGAGTAAATTGGGTTCTTCATGATGCGCTCGCGGCTATTTTGCTAGCTACACATATACCAAATTTGGTGTTACGTGACGTCAATGGATGACAAAATATATGGCTGTACAAACATAATAATCCTGACAATGATTGATATGTGGGGTTTAACGTCCCAAAACCACCATATGATTATGAGAGACGCCGTAGTGGAGGGCTCCGGAAATTTAGACCACCTGGGGTTCTTTAACGTGCACCCAAATCTGAGCACACGGGCCTCCTACATTTCCGCCTCCATCGGAAATGCAGCCGCCGCAGCCGGGATTCGAACCCGCGACCTGCGGGTCAGCAGCCGAGTACCTTAGCCACTAGACCACCACGGCGGGGCGAAGTATAATCCTGACAAGCGTGTCATGTAAGAACATGAAAACTTACCACGCTCATAGCGTGCTCGCGGCCATTTCGCTAGCTTCACATATACTAAATTTGGTATCATGGGACATGAATAGATGACAAAGGTAAACGACACATCCGAACATGTCAATCAAGACACGGAAGTTATGTGTGTCATCATTTCTCTCCACCTCGTAACGTTGTGCTGATTTTAAAGTGACATATGAACGTTCCTAATTCGTGCTTCGCATATAATCGATTGCTACTGGACATGTGATCGCCGAATTTTTCTCTCGGTCGGTTGTGAATTTGTGGTTATTAAGGTACTCCGATCACAATGAATACTACCACCGAGTGTCGTCGGCATTGATAGGGGTCGTCGTAACAATAGGCGCGCGCGTTGGGGGGTGCGCGGGGGCGGGAACCTCAAAAGGGGGGGGGGGTATTGCTAATGCCACCCCGCACATTGACATAATAGTCAGAAGACCACTACAACTCTGGGATGGGAGTGGGGGCGCATTATCAGCCCCACAGAAAGACATAATAGGGAGAGAAGAGTACTGCGGCAAAAGTTTGCTCCCCCCCCCCCCTGAAAGGCAACCCTTAGTACGAAGCGCTCCGTGAACGAGTTTACGAAGGGCGCCACGAAACTCGCCGCTTACAAGGACACCGGCCTCGCCGACAGTGAAAGGGCTCAAAGCAATGAGATGTCTTCTCTCGGAAGCATACGTCGGCTTTTCTCGCACGAATAGGTCAACTCCTGGCGACGCGCTGCCTGGCTTTTTTTATAGGCACCGGGTGGATCTTTGCGTCACCAACGTCCAACCAGAAGCGCCACTGGCCGTGATGTCAGAATCCTCCAACGGGGACCCGCCACTGCGCGTAGTTGCACCCAAGGACGAGGGATGTTGCCACGCATTGCGTAAGACTCACCAGACTGGAAGGCGCCGATTGCTTCTTCGGGGTCGTGAGGTGAGGGAGCTCGCTGTGCGTTGCGGGACAGACCGGCGCCACCACTTGATGACGTCGTTGAGTTGATCGCGTCAGGCGGGCTTGATCGCTGGCCTTGACACAGATTGCCTTTGCAGAGGCATTTACTTTCGGTATGGACTCTCAGGGGTAACACCCTCCGCTCGCCTATATATGGTCGTAAGAGAATAGAGAGACGGACAGGATGGTCACTCGAGGTCAAGCTTCATTGCACAACTGCATTCAAATGTGTAATTACTTAGAGATGCTAAAGAAACCAAAATGTCTAGACTACGTTGTTAGACTAGAGCTCAGTACTTGCCTTTCTCTCTGAGCAGAGCTGTAAAAAAAACGCGCAAAACACTGTCTAGTGTAGGCGTCAGAACTGCATTGGTTTACTTATTTTGGCAGACAGCCAAGCCATCGACGTATGCGTCTCCCTCTTCTGTGTAAATACCATCACTGCCTGAATGGGTGTTGAAAAACTTTAGCACTAACCTACTTCGTTCTTTTTCTCAAAACTACACGGCTACCAAGTGTACGTGAAGAAATCTTATAATGAAACTGTAGTATCCTATAAACTGTGACAGGCAGCCGGAGCACGAACGACACGCTAGCTGGTGGTGGAACAACGTTCATTGATGGCACCGCTGCAGTATATATAGTGCGGGGGGGAAAGGGTTGGGGCAAAGGAAACATGACGATTTCTCCGATGAGCGTTGGTGGCGGAAAAGTGTGCACGAATGTGCACGCGCACAGCTGGCTTGGCTGGTCCGCAGCAATGAAAACAAAGAAAACATAATAGAAACCCACAACAGGGTTTCTGTAACATCAGAGAAGTCTAACCGCCGTATTCTAGAAATCTCTTCACTCAACGCTTCACCTTGACTTGAAAAAGTCGATGGGAGCGCCGCGCCTTGGCAGACCAAGTCACTGCTTGTCAGCGATAATCCGCAGTAATTCTTGAGAACCGCAGGGTCAATTTCAGTCGAGCAGTGGCGCAGTGCTCAACTCAGTCAAGTGAAGGACGAAATTCGAGTCGAGGAGCGTTTCTGAATACGGGAGTAAAAGAAAAATTAGAGCCCGCCAACCTATCCGTCAACACCAGCGCAGTTGGAGAAGTGTTCCGACGGCGAGGTGCCGCACGTGCGTTTGGCTTAGCTTGGTCAATCGTCGTCGGTGGCATTGACTCCATGGTGACGCACACATTCAAGCTTCTAGACATGCCGACTAACGAAAGTCAACGACCTATTCTCAGATAGCCTCTTCTTTTATGACATTTCATTTGCATCGCCACTGAAAGCGCATTGGTATGGTTTAGATATATCTGCTGATATAGCTCAGTGCCTAATGCCTTTGCTTCAAAAGCGTTCAAATGTGGATTCTTAAAAAAAAAACGTGATTCAACTTTATTGAATTCGGGAAGTTTTTGTTGTCGCTTAGGAAATAAATACACGATACCGTACCTATGCAAAACTTATCTGTAAAAATAAAAAAAAAACTTTCAGTTTTTAATACGGATTAGATGCCTGTACTACGGGGAGGTGTTAGCGGATGCATGTCAAAAGAAAGACAAAAGAAAGAGAGACCTTAACGTAAACTCAGGAACTATCTCTTCATAGACAATCCTGTGTTTTCGCTTTTTCTCTGATTCCAGAAGGTGTGAAAGAAAAAATTAGAAGCACTGCTTTGTAATCCTGCGCAGCCGTCAAGGTGCCGTTGTGACATTTGGTGAGTGCATTTTAAGCAATCTTGTTTTTGTGCTGTCTCTGTAACCATTTGGCAAACAGTTTTTCATTTTTGTGTTAAGCACAAGAACATAGAGATCTCATAAACAAAAAAATATAAGGAGCTGAAATGCTTACTTGGCAACTAGTCCATGAATAATATTATTCTTTTCAAATGGCTCAAAGGGGCGGTAAAGGCCAAGGACAATTTATGTCAGAGTGAAAGCTCAATGTATGATAACGTCTAAAACGGCGATATTATCAACAGCAGAGCCTTACTTACCAGTAAATTAAGCTAAAGGATCAGATGACTTGCGTCACGACTGAAACATTAGCAAAATGATCCTGACGATGTGAGAGCGTTCTACTACAATTAATCACTAGTAATCAAACAAGTCCTGCAGGCTTTTGTCCTGCAGTGAACGTAGTCAGGATGATGATGAGGATGATGATGATGATGATGATGATGATGATAAATCAAGCAATTTGCAATAAGAAAATAACTTCCGAGCACAACATACGTATTATAATGCTGCGTGTCTGTTTCTGCTTGATTTATAGAAA
This sequence comes from Rhipicephalus annulatus, assembly GCA_013436015.1. Taxonomy (NCBI): domain Eukaryota; kingdom Metazoa; phylum Arthropoda; class Arachnida; order Ixodida; family Ixodidae; genus Rhipicephalus; species Rhipicephalus annulatus. Next base: position 37,619 of record WOVY01005510.1, read on the forward strand.
AAAGAACCTTCTGGCGTTACTATTGTGAATGGCGGGGGTAGCTGAAAAGTTCAGTTTTTCGCTGGTTAGGCTGGATCACAATCACTATTACTACTGACGTTTCACGAAGAGTAGCGCCTATTCGAAAAGTAATTCCGAGACCTGGCGTAGCTCGGTGGTAAAACGTTTTACTGCCACGCAGAATGCTTGGGTTTGATTTCAGTGGGGACTCTGACATTTATTCTTTGCATTCGTCGGGTCGACACTAACAATACCGGGTATTTCTTAACGCTCACGCGTTAAAATTTCCCATGTGTGTTCTCGTCGTTCCTAGGCAGATACTAAGTCTCAATCACCTGTGGCACATACCCACATACCAGCGGCACATACCAACCCATGGGTATGTGCCACTTTCTGGCAGGAAGTGTAGACGGCTGACGCGATGGGATTGTGACAATATTTTTGTATTGACCAGCGCGTCATATTCAGCAAACCATTTTAGCCTCCTATGCTAATTTTGGCTCATGCCAAGTTAAAGGGGTGACCAGGAGAGCACACCAACGTATGCGGCTAGATAGATACATAGAGACGCTCAAAGTCGCCAACGTTCACTAAGAACAGTTTCTCATTGATAATGCGTTTATTGAACAGTTTGTTGATAATGCCGTAGTGGGTACAAAGCAAGTTTACTCGCAGTAGTTATCCAATGATTGTTTAGAAAACGCTCTGACATGCCACTCTTCTAGCTTTCACTGTGACTGTGCTGCCCATTACACGCAGGCCTGGCGTTCTTTCTCTCTCTTGGTTTTGTTGCTTTATGGAAGAAGTAGGGATTGCATTATTATAGCTGCATTTACGGTGCCTGGTTATTAGTTATGCTTTAATAATTTGATACTCAGAGTCTCATCTTTGAAATCAGGACTGACAGCTTGGAGCCGCATTAACCACTTCGCGCATTTCCACGCTACTTCAGCAATCGCTATGCTTCATTTTGAAATGCGATTTAAAACATGAGAAGAGTGGTTGTGAACATATGGCACCCTACTCAACGCGTTCCTTCTCACGCTTTCTTCATTCAGTTATTTCATTGCTTTCAGCAGTATCTACACTGCACGAGACACCATAATTTTCATATATGTAAGTGTGTATAAATAAGCACCAGATAAAAACTGTTGTGCTATTCATCTTTAAAGCCCAATATTTTAGGCTGAACACACTGTTACACGGAACTTCTAGTTCTTTCCTTGGTGCGTTGCCTCTGTGATTTTTGTGTCAGTGACCGCAGTTTGGCTGTTTTCGCGTAACACAAAAGAGACAGTAACTTATGAAACTCTGTACTGTCGGCATAACAGAACCTGACGTGATAATTTCGGCAAAGTGATTACTTCTAGCACACGTTAATAAACACCAAGTGGACAAACTATCCGGAGCTGTCAACTATACGTGATGCATGCCTCATAATCATATTGTGCTTGTGGCGCGTGAAGTCCCACGTAATACTAAAGTGGTTACCACGTACATAATCAATTTTAACTGTTAACAAGAATACCTCGCTGACATATTACTCCTAATTGTTGTGGCGCATTCAATGCTTGCGTATCCCATTAGTTTCCATGCACCACTCGGTCTCGTAAAAACGAAAGATTCTGCAGCTTGAATTGATGGTGTCCCATTACTTATTGCCGATAAACAGGACTGATTATACTGTGCAACGTGCTAGTTCCTCATTTGTTCATTGCTTATTTACCCTTTATCCTCTTCTATTTCACTTTACCGCTACTTTCTGGTGAGATCGGAAGCAGATGTTGTTCTAATTACATGCACATGCAGGCTCACCGACAGCCGGTTGATTAGGTTTCTACCCCCTCGTCGACAACGCGTTTGCGGACAGTCTTGTTGTTGGAGTGTGAGCACGCCTAAATGTTGGGAGCTTTCAGCTGATATGCATAGATTAAGTGTTAAGGTAGGCAGAATATAACCCCCGTGGCAGTTTGGATTACATAGAGTGCAGCTTACCTATAGTTTACTGACGAGTTAGACGGACAGCTGTCTGTCGAAGTACGAACCTTGTGGATAAAAGGAACATTCACGAAGAAGTAAAGTTTAGTGAAACGACATTAAAAAAATATGGGCCTCGACGCTTTGTCTTGCTCAGTGGGAGCCACGCTCAAGACTACTATGAAAACCTTCATACGAAAGTTGACTAACGTAGCACAAAAGAATAATTCGTGAGCGCACAACCATATTGTTTCTTTACATGGTGCCCAGTAGAAACTTTCAAGTGAGTTTTGCGAATACCGCAAAGTAGCGGAACGGTTGAGGGAAAAAAAATAGCGACCATTCGTCTGTAGCATGATGCCACAAGAAAAGTCATACGCATTTCTCAAAAAGAAAGCTTCTTTGTAGTGAAAAAATTTGGCCTCGTACGAGGATCAAACACGGGACCAATGCCATTCCGAGGTGGTCTCTTTAGGGATATATCTTAACAGAAAGCTAGGAATCATATCTTTCCTGTATGAACGTATGCCTGCTACAGGGACGTTTTAGGAGCCGGGAAAAAAAGGAGCAAAACAGTCAACAAATTCTTATAGCAGAGTAAGTGTGGAACCTTGGGGAAAACCCTGTCCAGTGCTCGTTGAAAACTGCGTCGATCTCCCCTTGCTATGCTATCTCCTATCTTGGCATACGCCATGACAGACGCGTTAAACGAAGGAAAGTATGAGGAGAGGAGAAGGAATAAATAAAATTGAACAGAAATTTTAGGCTTGGCGTGATTCAAACTCGCGTAGCCATGGTTCGAAGGTGAGCGTTGTAACCACTCGGCTATCCAGGCTCGCTAGCAGAATAAGCATTCATGGAAAGCACATGGTTGTGCCGCTTAGGGCGAGAGAAGATGAAGATAGACAGATATAAAGGGGAAGAGCTGAAAAAAATAGATATATGGACAAAGAAACAGAGAAAGTTAGAGTACAAACAAAAAACCGAAAATAGAGATCAAGAGAAAGAAAGAGAACTAGCATGGCATAGTAAGGTAGATCCTTGAGATGAGATAGCGAAGTGGAGAATGAAAGAAAAGGGCAAGAAAGAAAGTGAAATCATAGCATAAGCATCTATACGATAATGCCACGCGCATTTAATACTTTACTTTGATGTGCTTGGTGTACATCCGCAAAAACTGTCACAAATGCTCGGAGTAGAACACGTACCAGTGTTCGTAAAGCTTTGTGATAGTAGCAGATGGTTTTGTTAAATTGCGCACAGGACGCGAGTAGCTAGGCTTATTCCTTGACTTACACGGCCCCCAGTGATAAGGTTCGAACGTTAGATGCGTGAACTGTAAGAGATAGCACGTCCCAACAATGATCAGTTTTCCGACTGCCGACGCTCTGCTTGCCACAAACAGAGTGCGGTATGTATTGTTGTAGTCTGACTTTTCATTGTCCAGTTACACGTTAGGCCAAATAAAGAGTTTTGCCCTGAACACACCGACTGCAGCCTTCGTGAACGTCACGACTACGTGACAATAGTGCCGAAACGGGCAAGACAGAAAAGCAAGAAGAGGAGAGGATGGAGAAGGGCAGTGCCAGCAGCTCTGCTCTTTCCTCAGTCTTTGCCCAACTAAGGCATAGGGGCCCCCATTTTGTATCAATCTAATCGTTCGCACACCTGATACGTTGTACCATTTAACAGCAACGTACAAAGTTCAACCTGCGAGCTTTAACGAATAAGTCAGCTTCTTTAGCGGACTTAACGAAAGAACCAGCAAAATGTGAGGACGGGGTGACAAAAAAAGGAAGTTAGCGTGAGATCAAGAGCAGTTTCTTGTGCTTTTCTGTGACATACCCACGTACTTCTTCTTGTGCTCTTGTTTTATTTGAATTCACCGACAGATCAGCTCTCTGTGCCGCAAGTGGCGGTCTTTTTTTCTTCTTTTTATCGAGTAAGCAGTGATAAGGTGCTTCACACCAGCAAGCCGGAATCTCTGACAAAGCCGAGGTGTCACGCAATGTTTTTGGCGTGTTTGGGTGTTTAGAAAAACGCCACGTAGGCCCTTATCTTGAATTTTAGTTCAAAGCCATGCTCTGGCAGCCTTTGTTTGATGAGAAGGGTACTCGCTTTATTTTGGGTACGACGTCAATTCCAAATAAGGTCTACTGCTATTCTTTCGGTGCAAAATAGATTGTATTCCGGGAAGTTTAACGACAGCCCAGCGGTAAGCGTCACGGCTTGATACGCGGATGGTGCGACGCTATTCTGAACAGTAAAAAAAAAAGACGCTTGTTTTGGTTCACCCGGATTAGGGCACTACATTAACCTGGCGAGTTATATACCTAGCATACGAGAAGATGTCGGCCCTAACTTTATGCTTGTTTTGTGTAAGTGTGTTTGTGTTTTTTAGAATTTAGGTTGCAGTATGAGTTCTAAACTTGTCGACCTGCGAGGATGTTTTAACGTTCATAGAAGCAGAGTGTCCGGAGAGAAAGTTGCTAACTTTCCCATGAAAACACAGCAGATTGAAGTGAAGATATTTACGCAACGTACCACATACTACTGAGCTCGTGCTTGTCAAAGAGTTCACATTATCTTCTTCTCTGGAATATAGAGTAAGGTAAGGTAAAATGCACCACAGATTTTTAAATAGTGAGTATTCTTTTGTCATTTCACTTCTTGCGTGTAAACATAAGAAACTTTCATTTGGATCGGAGGTATGGGCTACATAAATATTACCGTGCTTCCAACATTCAAAACATTACTTTGATATTAAATTAAAAATGCTGCAGATGTCTTCTTTTGCCCCAATCCACGGGGCAGAACGAGATGCTGCGTGGGGCAAAACTAAACAGTGTGAAAAAATTTATTTCTTCAGTTTTTGCAGTTAAAATACTTTAAATTCACTTCGTGGGATTCTATGCTGTATTAAGGCGCCCAGTATTTGAACTCCACGCATTGAATCTAGACAGATCGTGGTGCTGTGTTTGTTCAAAACTCCTAGCTGATCAAATACCGCCGGTATTTCTTTGTGCTAATGTTGTCTTCTGTTGAATGCTCGCATCTCAATAAATCATTCAACAATTGGACGCTAGATGTGTTTTCACGTAGCTTCACCTCTTTTTGATGTTTTAGTGCGAAACTGCTCAGGCGTTTTACGGCTTTTACCTTCGTCCGCCGGCCTTTGTGAGGCACTGAATTTAAAACTGTGCTAGAAACGACTTGTCTTGGAGATTGTCATTTTTATGGGTATTTTGAGAGCATCTTTGGGAACATGAAAAAACATCAATACAGTGCGAATGAAGGGATTTATGCCCAGAACGGCAATCACTGTTTTTTATGTCGTTTTCCTCCCAGAAATATCTGTATGATATTCTCTTCTAGGTCCGAACCCTCCTAACTAAATCAACATAGTATATTAGTCAAAGGTAATATATCAAATATTAAGACATTTTTAAGGCAATTGGATGCTTTTGGTCGTGTTTTGCCTCTCCCACATGCCAGAATTAAAAAATAAATAGGGTTCATCCATGGTCCCGAACGTACTAAATTTTGATGTTACGTGACTCGTAGTCTAATGTACGGAAACATAAATTTACATTGCTGTACTGACGCAGGAGTGGCTTCATGCACGGACCCGAAAATTTGGACGAGTGGAACTTAGCCACGTTTAGACGAGTCACGAACACACTCACACCAGCCACGTAATGTTTCTCGTGCAAATGCTGTGAGAAATCATCAACTTTTACGCATAAAACGGTGGACAAGCACTAGCACTTATCCCTGAAAAGGTGAAATTAAGAAAAGTAGTTTTTTGTATTAGCTACAGAGGCTCGGAAAATGAAAATATCCCGTTTCACCCCATGTCTCGTTTTACCCCACCCTGTCCCAATACTGCTTGCTTCTAAATTGCATTTGTGTCAGTATAGAATGCCGTGGTAAAATACATAAAATTTTACACGTAGGTCAAATCATTTAAAACTGTCTATTGCTAAATCAGTTTCTCACACTTCGCCTGTTGCTAAAAACAGATATCTTTTGACATACGCTATTTTATCAGTGCCGGCGATGCTGGTTTGTCTCGCATTTAGGTTGGATGCACCACAGTTGGAGCAAGCTCACAGAAGTTTCAGATTACATTTTCGAGTCATTAGAGAACATTAGTCAACAATGCAAAATTCATTTCTTAGTGAGTGAAGCAAACGCACTCTATTTTCGGGGTGTAATAGAACATTTCTGATATTCGCGAAAGAACTTGCATGTATACCACGTGAATAGCGCAAGTAATAAAGTGCTATGTTTTCAGTGCCCACTTAATTTTTTTCATGTCACTGCATGGAGCTAATCGTAAACCGATGTCCATGCTATTCTGATAATGGAAACGACAATGAAAATATGATGCAATGTTGAAAAAAATTAATACCATAACTCGGGCGCTCTAAACAGTAGCCTTTTTATTCGCCATGCCTTCATTATGAATAAATGTTTCCTTAATAGTATGACTAGTTATGGTAAAAAACAGAAACTTTGCGCTCAATATGTTTTCCATTAACAAAGAACGTTAACCGAGAATGTTAACTAACGCTAGACAGATATTTTGAAACGAACACAAGTTTCTTGCAAAACACAAGTCTACCTCTTTACAACTGTAATTACTCGAACTGTTTAATGTGTGGTAAAAGCTGTTAACTGTAAAATATCCAATGCTGTTTTGACAAAATGTTGCAGCTGTTTTCATTATATGGTACAAAAGTTAGGGACATGTAGTCAAACTCTATGATTTTTATAACCACTGAAAACGAACTTTCCTGAGAAAATAAATTATGCTGCAAGCCGTAGAAAATATTCATGCCATGTTAGCGCTGTATATAAAAGTATACATTTAAGGGCCTTGAGAACTTTAGGTGAACATTCATGCCCAAAGGGTATAAATTGAGCCATAAAAAGGAAAGAAAACGAAATTCCATACATCTCGATGGCTGCGATATTGCGCGGTCGACAGGTGAAAGGGTTTCTAAATCCCCTCACGCTGCACGCCACAGTTGGGAACGTGTGACGTCACGCGTTCGTCAGCGTCCTGCGCTTAACGGGCCCGACGAATGCTTCGTTCTGATACCGCTACAGCATTCATGGAAGAGCGGTCGACTGACCGCGAACCATTAGGCTTAGCTTCTTCTTCGGCAATTGTTTCGAAACGCGCAGAGATGAAAGCCGTAATGCTCGCTCACCGATGCACTCATGTACGCTAACGCATCCGGCGGAACAAAAAAAATTGGCATGGGCCGGCAAAGACTGGTAGAGAAAGAGTTGACTGGAATGTATCTGTAGACACGAGGAATGTAGTGGTGCACAAATCAGTTAAGTGCATAAACGTCCTGCCGGGGGAGCGTTTGCTCGGATCAATTCCGTTTTGCGTAGGCCTCGGGCAGCAAGCTCGAACACCTCGGCTCCGGTTGTATTTTTATCGGCTAGCGCAACATGAGCCGTTTTTTTTTTGTTATCTTGATTCATGCGTATATGAAGTACATGGTCCTATTCTTACTAGGTATAGCATTTATTTTTGAAAAAAAAATTCACAATTGCATTCTACTGTAAGCAGGTAGGTGATTATATTTTATCAAAATATGCTTAGCTGATAGGGGCGTCAGTAGGCAAGTAATTAGCCTTCTTCACGGGCAAAATAAAGTACTAACTTTCGAAAATGAGCAAAAGAAGTCTGCCTAGTGAAAAAACATATTTGGTTATTATAACGAATACATCATGATGCAATTATTTCTGGAGCATGATAAAAAGAAAGAGTGAAATATATACATATCGTCACGTAGTTTCCATGTACTCGTTCTTATGGAGATAAATTTCTCCTTATGGTTGCTGTTATTATCCTCGTGGCTGGTTTTGAAGTTTGCTGTTAGCCCCGCCGCTGTGGTCTAGCGGCTTAGGTACTCTGCTGCTAACCCGCAGGTCGCGGGATCGAATCCCGGCGGCGGCAGCTGCATTTCCGATGGAGGCGAAATGTTGTAGGCCCATGTGCTCAGATTTGGGTGCACGTTAAAGAACCCCTGGTGCTCGAAATTTCCGGAGCCCTCCACTACGGCGTCTCTCATAATCATATGGTAGTTTTCGGACGTTAAACCACACAAATTAATCAGGTTTGCTGGTAAGGCGCGGCTTCAGGTAATCAGTTCTCCCCAAGCGTGGAATCAATTTTTTTGCAGCATTGGTAACAGCATATAATAACGTGCCCTGCGAACCTTGTACAGATTAGCGTGGTATCGTTGAGAGTATATGCGCGAAGAAAAATCTTTCGCCAACGAATTAAAAAGACTTCAACGATAGTTTAAAAGTAGGTTCCACTCTGCACTGAAGATGCGCGATTGAATATTAAATGCGAAAAATTTCTTTGCAAACCTAACGCCCTCTCAGCCGATAGTTATAGCGCGAGAACAGAACGACGACACAGAGACAAGAAGGACGCGAAGGAAACGAGCGCTTCTTCGTGTCTTCCTTGTCTCTGTGTCGTCGTTCTGTTCTCGCACTATAACTATCGTCATGTCATACCAACTAGCCCAAGCTGCCACACGCCTTCTCAGCGTTTTTATCCGCATGTATGTATGTATGTATGTATGTATGTATGTATGTATGTATGTATGTATGTATGTATGTATGTATGTATGTATGTATGTATGTATGTATGTATGTATGTATGTATGTATGTGTGTGTATGTGTGTGTATGTGTGTGTGTATATGTATGTATGTATGTATGTATGTATGTATGTATGTATGTATGTATGTATGTGTGTGTGCATGTATCTATGTATATGTGTGTATGTGTGTGTATGTGTGTATGCATGTATCTATGTATATGTGTGTATGTGTGTGTATGTGTGTATGCCTGTATCTATGTATATGTGTGTATGTAAGTGTGTGTGCGTGTATGCATGTATCTATGTATATGTGTGTACGTAAGTGTGTGTGTGTGTGTGTGTGTGTGTGTGTGTGTGTGTGTGTGCGTGCTCTTGTGATCGCCTTCCTATCTTGTTCTACAGCGAAATTCATATAGGAGGTTGAGGTGTTTGACGGAAACGACTGTCTGATTCTGGCACGTGTTACGCCACGCACGTCGTCACAAATTATTTCCTCTAGACAGGTGTGTTTCATACGGATAAACCACGGCACGTGGTGTGCGGGTTTGTGCCGCAACAAATTGAAAATTTACATTTACCCAGCAACAGCGAAAATATACATTGGTAACTGAACTGTGAAAGCGTTATGAAAAAGAGACATTAATATAGCGATGACCAGATGAATAAAAAGTAAAAATTTACATCCGAGCAGGAATCATATCCAATCGTTATGCGTGGCAGTCGGGTATAATTACAACAAAGCCGCACCAGTTCTTCAAACTTATTTGAAAAAAAAAACCCAATGCAAAGATCATAGCAGCAAAACGACATTTGTAGTTGCAGTTCTGAGTATCTCACTTCATAACTAAGCGACAAACGTTTCATATTTACTCTTATCATGCGGACGTCATGTGGAGTTAAGGCAGTGGTGCCTGAATTGTTGACTCCACTTTTGTCGCATTCTAATAAACACTACACTTGTATTTCAATGACTCGGCAAGCAATATTTACGTGTTGCTCGACCATGGAGGAATATGCGAATGAGAGTTGGGTACCATATTCACGTAATAGCTTCGTAAAGGGGGACTTTGTTTCGATAATACTAACATCTGCGCTCAAACGTGAGTTATGACGTCACGCCATATCATAAGTTACCCTTGAACCCAAAGTGAGATCGATGCTCTTCAGAAGCCTGTGATAAGAGCGCTACTACAGCTACAAAAACTTGCGGATCCACCCATATGTGGATCGGCAAGCGTCACTAAAGTAACGCTTGACTTAAAGCCGAAAAATGCCACCTAAACAACCACTGACAGGCCGCTTCACATCACGCCTATTCCCAGAAGGTTTGGGATTCAACTAATTTTAAGTTTTCCCTTCTCCAACTTTTCATATGTTTTTTTTTGCTTTAGTTTGTTCACAGAATTTTTCTCGCCATTTCAGTCCAACTTTTGAGCAAGCAGTTGCGTCTTACCACTGTAATACCTAATGCTATGACTGGTCCCTACAAACGCTATGTCTTCCAAACGGTGCTGCACCACTGCTGGAGACGCCAAATATACATCTAATGTTCGATGGTACCTCCCTTGGAATATACTCAAGGCAATATACGCATCGTTGTTTCCTTATAAACTTGCAGATAACTTTTATGAACCTGCCAGGGTCACCAACCCAGAGGTCACTATCGGAGCGATACTGGGTGTGAGCCTGCGCTTAAAACTTTACGTGTCGCAGATGAAAGTTGAACTATGTTAACGCATGCTCTACACTTCTGGGAAAATCAGCTGGCACAATAAACGTGTTTGCATACTGAAAACCCAAAAACTGGTGTTCTATAAGAAGTTAGCGTACCTTTTGCAAGATTTCAAAACCAGATGTGAAAATATTCATGCGGTGGCTTTCATATAACCAAGCAGAATGAAGAAGAAGTACGGAAGTCAGCAATAAAATTGTTTTAAAAGTGATTCATATGCAGTCGAAACGAAACATTTGGGGCTTTCAGAATTTTCGAACGGGCCGGTAACTGGTGTAAAGTTATGTAGGTGAAATTCCCTACCAAGTCTTACAAGAAAACTAGGAAGCGCTAAGCTCTTTAGGTAAAGCAAACAGGCTGCAGTCAGCCTATATTTGCAGTAGCCTATAGAATTCCAGACGGACGTTTTTATGATTGCAACATAACTAGATTCTGAAAAGTTGCAAATGTCTGTTTTCGCAGCTCACTTATCACAGTCTGTTTACGTTTACAGATTGGAGTGAATACTCGTTTACGCAGTAGTTAGATACCATTGCGCGGAACTAATGCAGTATCCAGTTGAGCTCAACTGTGTTTATGCTTTGAAACTGCTTATGTTTTGCCCTTTCCTACATTTTTAGCGGCCATTCTCAAAGACACCTTGGTCGCAGCCAGCTACTGGTCGTTTTGCGTGAGAAGTTCATTAAGTGAAGTAATTCTTGCGGAAGAAAACCTTTTGCAAAGCATGATCCAGTGCGATGTAATAAAACTGCAAGATGTATTATTTTGGCTCGAAACTGCTCTTCAGTAGCCTAATGAATGTTGACATTACTAATCTTTCGTGAAATTTGTCACAACTCACAATTTGTGAACTCTATAGGATGGCATCGATTCAGGCGAATGTTCCTTCTTCAAAGCTATTTCGGCGTGCCGCAGCCCAGAAAAAAAAATCAACACAATGGACACTGCAAGACAGAAGACCTAAGTCTAATAATTTTCTACAGTTCACTCATTTTTCAATTTTCAGCAAATGTGCCCTGCCAGCTTGCGAGCGCGTAAACATGTAGGCTTTTCTGCATGTACGTGTTAAGGCAGCCGCAATCGCTCACAGCGCTCTCCAAGGAGGATTGACTAAGGAAGGAGAGCCCGTCTTTTTAAAGTTTTAAAGTCAGCTGCTCGTGATCGATTGGGTAATGTGCAGCAAAGTAGGCGGGTTTGAAGTTGAGTTCGGCAGACACCGTCTTTTAGTGGAGTCGCTTGCAGAGTTTGGAGTGAAATCTGAGTGTATAGGAAGGCAGCGCTGTAGACTTAACAGGAGCGCCGTTGCACCTGAAGTCTTCGAAGACTTTCGCAGTTGCATTTCACAATGCCTCTGTTAATTCATGCTGAATAATTTAACTTGCTAATATATGATAACAGCACACCACTGGTAAAATTTGTTCAATGTATTTTCCGATCATAGACGTTGTATATATTGCAGCATGTACGGTAAAAGCTATAACAAGGTGTGGAGATACCTAGTCTATTCCACAAATATTGACATGCTAATGAGCTTCTTCAGATGTTGTGGTTTTTAACACAGGTTAGACCACATTATCAAAAACCTCGGTATTTATTTTACTGTCGAATACGGGCTGTTGCACCGCTATTGCGAGGCAGCGATATATATATATATATATATATATATATATATCTATATATATATATATATATATATATATATATATATATATATATATATATATATATATATATAGTTTGTTGAGTTGTTTTAGCATACTGTTGTTACATATCTTCGCTGTGCATTAACACCGATGTTGTCACGTCGTTCCTTTCCACGACTGCGAATAAATGCCCTTTATTGCTGCGCAGACTTCGCCGTACATCATCATTCTGTGATATAGTCCTGTTGATATCACACCGCGCTGTTGCCCATGTTGATTTGTGTGCCACGTGGGTACATGTGCGATATTAGATACTGAAAAGACACGTGTTGGGGCCCCAAATGCATATATGCAGTGCATTTCATGTATGCAATGCATTCTCTGACAAAGTCCAGACCTCGGTCGTGGAATGTAGGAAACGGTACAGCTTTTTCTGCGTTTGTCCGCTTGTCCGTTCAAGCGAATTTTCACATATCACAGCATCCATAGAAGACTATATATATATATATATATATATATATATATATATATATTCTAAACACGGGTAACGAGTTGTGTGAATGGCAGTGAATGACGCGGTGATTTTCAAGCAGGCCGTTAATAATATTTGTAGTTTTACGTCCCAAATTATTGATATAATTGTGAGGGAAGCCATTTGAAATAGGGGGGGGGGCACTCCGGAAATTTTCACCATCTGGTGAAATGCTAATGTGTACCTAGAGTTTAAATATTGAGTGTCGTAATAAATCCTACTATAAATGAGGGCATACCGAAAAAAGCACCAAAAATCAGAATTGATGAATTTATCTTAGAACAATACCTTCAAATACAGCTTCATGTCGATGTGCTCATGCAGTGTTCTTTGAAAGGTTTCAGCCCTGTGTAAGTTTGTAGCTACTCCTAATGAAAAAAGTGCTTCAAATAAGCCGTAACTATGACGTTAAGTTATACGAATTGGCCGTTTATTAGATGAAGAAACAATATCTGAATTCGTGTTTTGTTATTCGAGTGCTCGAGTTTCTCACTCAATAAATGAATTAGAGCTGAAGTCGAGTCAGAAGTTTTTCAATGAACGTCGCTGTGGCCAAATCGTTCACAAGGACCGAATCGGGGTCTGGAGTTGGTTATATTAATAAAAAAGAATTAAGATGAGTAGAAAATGCTCAACATATGCGTTGGCTTATTCCCTTATGAGAAGCTACACTGCCCAGAAATGGTGAAAGCACTCCTTTCACAATTCGATAAAATGTATTACACCACTAAGAGCCTATATTCGTCTATTCTACGGTGAATGAAGAAGCCCACTGCACAACACATGATAAAGCATTGAGTTCTCGAGAGAATGGAAATTCTTACGATTTTTTATTTGGACTCTCGAGTCGTCGATAGCGTGCTCTTAGCGTTCGTGGTCGTCGGTGTATGACGCTGCTGTTTCGTATGTAAGAGGTCATTTCGGTCATCAAAGCAGCAATGGATGGCGGCCACTGAATCACAACAGCACTGAAAAAGGAGATCCACTCATGAACAAGCAATGTAATAAAGAAAGAAAAGCTCAGGCACTTGCAACATTGACGACGCCAAGAGGCTCAAGATGCGTTCGTTGTGGCTATGCGTACACTTACAAAATGGTTAGTTCGGGCTCATCTGTTCCACTTTTTTGCTCTAACAATTGCTGCTTCGGTCAATGGAGAAACCCACTGGACCGACACAGACGTTTTACTTCATTGCAGCTGCTCTCTTACATTTTTGTGCTCTTTATCCTAGCACTCTACTTTTCTAGTGGTAGTGCATGCCTAATATTTTCAATTTTATTCTGAAATTTTTACTTTGTGAAAGCGTTAAACTTGATGCTGCATTGCGATCTTTAGAACGTGGTATTCCACTTTATATTCAAATCAGGTGAACGCAGCACTAGTTCTTTCAAGGAAGCTGCTTAAATGTGCCACTCTGAAGCAAAAGAGTAGAGGAGAAAAATGATCTAAAAAAAGCAAAAAGCAACACTGATGCTGTGGAGCCACGCTTCATGTATGGCAATATATAAGAAATTAAATAGATGGCTTTTGCATACTGCGCTTAATTCACTGCTTTCAAATGGCCCTACTTTTTACAGAGTTTTTGTAGAGCGCAGAAGTTCTCGTTCACGTCGTTTCCTGCCATTTATATCCGTGTCACCTTAACGGCGATCAATCACTAAATTTGTACCACTTCAGTAAAATCAGGAATCCTGTTTTATCCGCGTACCCTTTATTTCGTACATTGGTCACAACTTTTTAGAATCTTTCAATTACACCTTTCAGTTATCACAAGAAGCTTGCTTTAAGTCATGCAAAGCTGTTTCGCGACAAAGCTGGTTTGTACCTGCCTTACCTTGATGTGGGTAGGCTTTTGTCCTCTCACCTCTATCTTTTCCCCTCCTTGTTAGCTATGCTACACATGGCGAAGTTTGCAGTGTCTCTAACAGGTACTTGAGCTGGTATAGCGCATTACGGGGAAGAAGAAACGGCCGAGCAGACCGACTCAAGAGGACAGAGCGCTAACTTCAAACTGAGCTTTATTATCAAACTGCATCAAATATGTAGACCGGCGCAAGCATACAAAACCACCCTAACGCAACGACAAGATAACACACAACATCACACCGTCACATATCACAGATTCATAGGCGGTTATCCTGATAAAGGAAGGCCACTTCATGTTCAGGTAAAACCAAAGAAGGGGCGCTAATACACGTGCTGAAGTAAGATTCTTGCTGAAGTAAGATTCTTCGCGCCGAGTGGTTGCGCCAGGCTCGCTTCTACAGGGATGCTTTACGCCTCAAACTCCAGACAGCTGAAGGCATCATCAAGGCGAAAATGAAGTGGCGAGAAGTGTATGCTTCAATTGACTAAAAAGCGGCGTACCTGTGGCAGCATATGCTTTTCCACCTTCGTGCCATGACCCCCATGAAGGTGACTGCAACGAGCAACCCTGTACACACTCTGGGCGGTGTTGTGCTCCCTGAAGCGGTTCGACGCGTATTGTGCCGCGGACCGAAGTTCGCCACGGAACCAGCCAATTCGCTGTACGATCTGCTCACCTACGTCGGGCAAGTGGCTCGACAGATTCCTGAGGGTGAAAGGGACAGGTGTGTTGCCGATGGCGTTGATGTGGTTTCGCGTTTCATGCCTTCGACCAAAAAACTGCCATTTAAGAAAGTCGTGGTACACTTAAAAGACAATTCACTAGCTCTGTTACCTTCTGACAAAGAGGGAGGTTTTGTGGTTTTACCGAACTCTTTATTTATTGAGAAAGCGACCACAGCTGTTCACTTCGTCTTTAGAGCTGAGGATGACACTTCCCTCGGCAAAGTTAAATCCCAGGCAAAAAAGCTGTGTGCCACCTTGGGTTTCGAAAAACTTGCCAAAGCAGTGGATAAGTGCAAAAAGCTTAGCACTGATGTGTTCTTTACGGCCAAAACACACAAGGTCGATTGCCCTCTGCGGGTAATTGTGACAGAGAGAGGCATATGGCAAAAAACTGTGGCATTATTTTTGCAAGAAAAGCTAAAATTTGCTCATAATCGATGACCCTTTTTTAATTAGGAATTCGGACATCTTGGTCAACTTTCTGGAACATAACGACAGAGGCTTAAAAGCACTTTCGGTCAATATAAAAGATTTGTATTACTCTTTGCCGCATGAGAAGTTGTTACAGGGTGTTGACAATGCCATTGACTCATTTGGTGCTGTAGCCTTCCAGAATCTCACGGGTGTCCATAACAGTAATTTCTTAGAGCTTCTGTCCTTTTACATCAAGTCGACTTTTGTATCTTTTAATGATCGCAAATACATACAGAATAGTGGTGTCTGCCTGGGGTCATGCCTGGCCCCGATCCTTAGTGACATATACCTTGCATATCATGACCGCTTGCTGATGAACATGCTGGACCAAAATATTGTCACCAGAATATGTCGTTACGTAGACGACTTTTTAATTTTCATTGACTGCAGCAACGCTGCCTGCCAGCACCTAACCGACGGTGTTGTAATGACTTTTAAAGAATGTTTTAAACCACTTTTATTGACTCATGAGTTGCCAGTTGACAAAAGCTTACGCTTTTTAGATTTGATTTTAATTCTTTCACCTGACCATGTTTCTGGCTATTTGAACCTAGAAATGGAAAACCGCTTTTACCCTATGACTCTTCCCATTCCAAGTTAGTTAAGCGCAGCATCACAAATCTTTCTCTCATCAATCCTCTTAGGAAATCGTGTCATCATGTCATGCATCGCAGCTTTGCTGCTCAAGCTTAAAGGCTTCTGAGTGCTGGGTACCCAGCTATCCTACTGGCATCTATAGCTGAAAAGCTATTAAAACAGATAAAAAAAGGCTGCAACTCCGAGGCTCAGCCGGAATCTAACGACCGAAAAAGACCCGTAGTTTTACCCTACGTGCATAACATTTCCCACCGGCTAAAAAAGATAGGGGAGAAATGCAGCGTCAAAGTGGTGTTTTCAGCACCGGATAAGTTACAGCGGCTTTGCAAATCAGTCAGCCCTCTCAAATCACGTACCACTGGTTGCGCAACTAAGCACAAAACTCGGTTTGTGCCGTGTGTAGTGGGGGTTGTTTACGCGATTCCATTCTCATGTATTATGTGGTATTTCGGCCAAACGGGGCGATGCCTTAATGAAAGGCTAAAAAAGCACCATTATAATGCTCACAAAGCAATCCAGGGCCACATTGGAATTCACAGCCGCAATTGTGGATGTACCCCCATGTTTGATCAATGCGAAGTGATAAAAAAGCACCCGTCACAATTAACTCGAGAAATTATAGAAGCGCATTGTATAGCAAGTGCTGGCAGCACGAGTATTAGCGCCCCTTCTTTGGTTTTATCTGAACATGAAGTGGCCTTCCTTAATCAGGATAACCACCTATGAATCTGTGATATGTGACGGTGTGACGTTGTGTGTTATCTTGTCGTTGCGTTAGGGTGGTATGGGTATGCTTGTGCCGGTCTACATATTTGATGCAGTTTGACAATAAAGCTCACTTGGAAGTTAGCGCTCTGTCATCTTGTGTTGGTCTGCTCGGCCGTTTCTTCTTCCCCGTAATGCGCTATACCAGTTCAAGTACGACGAACCAACTCGCCCAATCTTCAACACTCGTGGTCTTTAACAGGAAAGTGCTTTATGCTGGGGTGCTCCCAAAAGTTCATTGACGTATATATTGTTACGTGGAAAATAACAGTAGTCAGTCCACAGCCTCAGCGCAGCTCACCGACAACGTCCACTTCTTCACTCTCAGTCTGTGGCACCTTTGTTGGGTATGTCCCGCTATGCCCTGTTCAGTCAGTTTAAATCACGTAACACGACCCCCGGCGGCAAAAGCGCCGACCCGGCGAGTTTACGGGGCCACAGCAGGAGCAGTGTAGTAACGCTTGAGCCTTGATACGTGGACGATGTCCCGGGACAGGAGAGCAGAAGAGGTTGGTGGATTATCAGGGACAATTTCATGTGTGGTGTCAGTGACTCGTCCAAGCACGCGGTATGGGCCCGTGAAACGAGAGAGAAGTTTTTCTGAAAGGCCTGCATGTCGCGTAGGGGACCAAAGAAGAACGAGGGAACCTGTTGAAAAGCGTTCGTCGCGATGCCGTTCGTCGTAACGATGTTTCTGCGAGTCTTGGGACGCCATTAATCTGCTGCGGGCGAGCTGACTAGCATGGTCAGCTCGGGCAATAGCGTTGCGTGCATATTCAGAAGTAGACTGCGCAGCGGCTGGCAGGAAGATATCCAACGACAATGTTGGTTCGAGTCTAAACAGAAGGTAAAATGGTGAGTATCCAGCAGTGTCATGCCGGGAGGAATTGTATGCAAACGTCACGTAGGGTAGTGCGAGGTCCCAATCACGATGGTCGGCCCAGACGTATTTCGATAGCATGTCTGTTAAGGTGCGGTTTAAACGTTCTGTAAGCCCGTTTGTCTGGGAATGGTACGATGTCGTGAGCTTATGTTGGATGGAGCAGGAAAGCAGGATATCGTCAACCACTTTCGAAAGGAACATACGGCCTCGGTCTGTCAGCAGTTGACGAGGGGCTCCATGCACTAAAATCAGATCGCGTAGTAGAAAATCAGCGACATCTGTAGCGCAGCTTGTTGGCATGGCTCGCGAAACTGCGTAACGGGTCGCGTAATCCGTAGCCATCGCGACCCACTTGTTTCCGGAGGCGGATGTTGGGAAGGGACCGAGAAGGTCCAAACCAACACGGAAGAATGGCTCTGATGGGATGTCGATGGGCTGAAGATATCCGGAAGGAAGTCCCGACGGCTTTTTTGCGACGCTGGCAAATTTCACAAGCGTTGACATAGCGACGTACAGAGCGTGAAAGGCCAGGCCAGTAGAAGCGGCGGCGCACACGGTCATATGTGCGAGAGACACCAAGGTGACCGGCGGTTGGCGCGTCATGGAGCTCGCGTAGGACTGTGAAGCGCAGGTGCTTTGGTATGACCAGAAGTAAGTCGTGACCATTGGGCGATAAATTACACCGATATAAGGTGCGGTCCTTTAAGGTAAACATCCGAACAGAAGCGTCTTGCGGTGAAGATTCGAGCTGTTGTATTAGGCGGCTGATATCCGGATCGTGACGCTGCTCGTCCCCGAGATGAAGCAGCTGGGAGATGGAAAGGACGCAGCCCACAGAATCAGTGCTCGTAGGATCACAGTCGGCCACAGGGTAGCGTGACAGACAATCCACATCTTTGTGCAGTTTTCCTGATTTATACACTACGGTGTAAGAATACTCCTGGAGGCGGAGTGCCCAGCGGGCGAGACGACCTGTGGGATCTTTGAGAGAGGCGAGCCAGCAAAGAGCGTGGTGGTCGGTGAGAACTATAAATGGTCGGCCGTATAAGTATGGGCGAAATTTCGTGACTGCCCACACCAGCGCTAGGCATTCACGCTCTGTGATGGAATAATTACGCTCCGAGGGGGACAGCAGCCTGCTGGCATAAGCTATCACGCGATGCTGCCCACGTTGTCGCTGAGCCAACACAGCGCCTATTCCGTAACCGCTGGCATCGGTGCGCACTTCGGTCGGTGCTGTAGGGTCGAAGTGAGCCAGCACAGGAGAAGAAGTGAGCAAAGTGGTTAGGTCGGAGAATGCTGCTGCTTGCGAGGAACCCCAGGTAAACGTCTCATCTGGTTTGAATAAGTCTGTTAGGGGCCGAGCGATTTCCGCAAAGTTCTTGATGAACCACCGAAAATAGGGGCAGAGCCCCACAAAGCTGTGGACATCTTTGGCAGTTTTTGGCACAGGAAAGTCCTTCACAGCTCGAACTTTTTCTGGGACAGGCTGTACGCCGTAAGCGTCAACAATATGTCCAAATATTGTAATGCGACGGCGACCAAACCGGCACTTGGATGAATTCAGCTGAAGGCTGGCGAGACGGAACACATCAAGAATTTTCGACAGTCTCTCAAGGTGCGCTTGAAAAGTGGGAGCAAACACGATCACGTCATCCAGATAACAAAGACACGTAGAGCACTTGAATCCATGGATTTAGTGGGACATACAGGGCATAGTTGGACATACCAAGCACCCCCACCAAAACGTTACGTGGAAAACAACAGTAGTCGTTGTTGTTGTTGTTTTCCTTGTGCAAATGGCTCGTACCCAAAGAAGGGGATTGGCCGATTATAAGGTGAATTTGCCCTAAACTTTCAGCGTTGCGTCATTCCTACAATTTTTTGTAACTTAATTTTGATTTGAAATACCGGTATCAAGTTTGCAGAAAAAAAAAGAAGAAAAATAGTGAGACAGCAATTTAGCAAGAGAATCGTTTAGTCGCAGTGATGTATTCTTGAACGGCGAATAAAACATCCCTGTGGCTGAAACCCAGTGTAGAGGCCCCAAATGAAAGAAGATCAGGTTGTGATAGTTGCAAGCCCAGTCTTTGAAGAGGTGGTGTTAGTATGCTTTGCCTGAATAAATCGAAACGGCGACAATTTAATAAAAAATGACTGATCGTTTCCTCTTGATTACAGTAAATGCACATAGGGGAATTCAATATGCCTGATCTATGCAAGTAAAAATTGAGGCAGGTAACGCGGCAACGAAATTTCGTGATGACTACTTCCATCATCCTTGAATTAGTCAGTTCACTGCGCCAGGGAAATAACAAGTGCCAGGGAAAGCGCCAGGGAAATAACAGTAGTCAGTCTACAGCCTCAGCGCAGCTCGCCGACAACGTCCACTTCTTCACTCTGAGTCTGAGGCACCTTTGTTGGGTATGTCCCACTATGCCCTGTTTCAGTCAGCTTAAATCACGTAACAATATGTCACGGAAATGACGTTGAAATAATGTACACGATTAGATTCGAAACCACCAGGTCTGCGCGGAACGCGCAGCATAGGTACATATAAAGCTAAAAGAGCGTCTTTTGAGAGCCTTTTCTAAACACTCTTTGGGTAACCGATACAAGCACACTTGCTGTGTACCCACTACGCCATAAATATTAATTTTTGTGTAGTAGACAGGCATTCACTTTGCTATTCTTCGTCATTTTTTCGGAGAAGCTTGTATCCACTACCGTGACGCTTGCAAAGAGATTTGTGCAATTTTTTTATGCAGTGTCCTGATGACAATGAAGAATTATCCCTGAAGAGGATATGCGTCACAATTATTCAATGATCAAGAACAAGCTTTTGTATAGGTTTGAGCATTGGACGACCACCTCGTTACGCAATTCGCATTGCGTGACGGCTGGTTCTTTCTTTGCTGTTCTAAAGCATTTTAATACTCATACTAACACAATTCTTTTCCCGACATCAAACCTGCCGAAGCCAAGTTTGCAACAAAGTTTCAAGCGCCAGCATGACTCTGGGGTAGAATACTTGGCGGGTTCGCAGCGGAACCGGGTTCGAATTCCGCAATGTCCTTGTTTTTTATTTACATTTTTTGTTATTTAGTGCCATAGCAGTTATGGACCCCAGTGGCGGTAGACAACTACAGCGTCATATTGCCACAGAGACTGTTTACAATATCGGACATTATGAAAAATCAGCGTCCACAGTCTTGTGCGCACTCTTGCTTGGGGCCGCACGACTCATGCCTCTTGTTCACAGGCACGAGACAGTGTGGGTTGGAGCTGCGAAGAAGAAGAAGGTGCGTGGCAGAGGAACAGTTTATGTTTGGGAACGCTCTAGCGGACTCTTCCATCTTTTCGCACATAATTTTCAGGGCACAACTTCGCCCATAATAAACTAGTTTTTGACTTTTCCTCTCTTGCACCCGTTACATTATGCTGCCCTTGTTGTGGTCTCTTAAGAACATTCGTTGGAAAACGTTCTGGCAATGACCTCTCGATCCGCGAGAACACACGCCAGGCATAGTATACACGGCGCGACAATCATACCCTGGAGACTTCGCGAATGTGCCTTTTATATCTCGCACTTTCCTCACTGCGTAACAGTGCTCTTGGTCGGTGGGATTGTGTTAGTATCTTAGAGCGGTTAAGTGAAATAATCCCATTTAATGTGGCTTCCACGATTACCTCCTGCAACACATTATTGTTATGCGTTTGTCGCTTTCAGCGCATGGTAAATGAAAAAAAAACAACATCAGGCCTGTGCTCATAGCATCCACCTCGCTTACTCGCTTATGGACGGTTGTAAGGCCGCAAGCGTCGTACGCAAAAAAAAAAAAAAACTTGTGGTTGCCTCTTTATCAGCTCCTAACTTCGAAACTGAAAGCACGTTCTAAAGTTTTTTTCAAGGGTAAAAAAAGCCTCATTTCTGTTTTTTGGATAAAAGGAACGTGCGTATAGTTTAAAAGAATCTCTCGTCGTTTTTATGTAGGTCAATAAAACATTTATCCGAATATATTTTGCCAAATAGGGGAAAAAGTAGAAAGTCAGCTGAACATTTTCTAAAGCTGTTCTTGCCCACCGATGCTATTGAGGCACATCGGTGGATGAAACCGGATGTCATCCAGGGTCTGTGTTTGTAAACACCGTGTTCACCGCTTACGCACGCCATGAGAAAAATCGGGGCTGGACAATAATGCACAAACAACACGCCTTGCGTTTCCCTCTATAGTGCGGCGGAGTTGTTCAATAAGTCTTTTAGTGGCCGCAGGATGGGGACATTAGCTTACGCTCCATTTCCACTGAGTGACACTTTTCGGGCTGTCACACCGCTTTTTCTGATGATGCTATCAGCGTTCAGCACTACAATTACCACAAGGGTTTGCTTAATCATTCATCATAGACGTTAGTCGTCAAAGTAAAGATGTACTATTGATCGTCAGCATGAGTGCATACCTGCTAAACGGGGCTATAGCTGCCAAACATCAAGAAAGATTGTGCAAAGTTTCCCCTTATTAGTGTAGAGTTAATATTTAGCTGATTCTGGGAAGACATGCTTTGATTTCGTGTTATACTAACTCTCATGACGGAGGGATCAACTATGTCTCGCAACCTTTTTTTTAAATCTGAGTCTTTCTGTGTATGCCTGGAGGCAAACCTGAACCATAACGGCTCTAAAAAAAAAGCCATCACAGGTATGTGCGGCATGATATTAGGCAAGTCTTACTACTTATCACATTTGTCTACTATATATTAACGTGAGAACTCATGGCGGGCGACCACCGAGTATAAGAACCGCTCATTGAGCATCTCTCGGTAGTCATCTGTACCGATTGCTTGGACAGTGATTAAGCGCGTTTATTTCCTGACGATTATCGCTTACTATCTATATCAAACGTGGACGTTTAGAGCTCTGCTGTAAAGCTTTGGCTGCGCGCTTTACCAGCAGATACTTGACATTTGTGGCCTCCACTGGTGTGGTAAAAAATTATGGATAATAGCGATGTTTTTTTTGCATACTATAAGTGAGCTGTTCTTACACACATAGATAAATACATCTTAGACACACACACAGAGAGAAACACGAAGACACAACGTTAAAACTAACTGAAAAAGCTTTAAATATTGGTTTAAAGGAAGCAGATTGTGTCGCGTAAGCTCTGAATGGAGTGGGCTGAAGGCTGGATAGGCCAGCCGGGAGTCTGAAAAATTGAAGTGTTTTACGTTAGGTTTCAAACAAACGTATTGTTGTGAGGCATGCTGAAGCGAGAGACTTTCGGTTATTTCGAACACCTAATGTTTTACCATGCCTATAAATGTAATACGTGTTCTCTGTCAGGCATTCGCCATTTCCCCTCTTTAAAGTTCGAAAAGATTAGAGCCGCCTGTTCAGGCTGTGCAGTGCAACAGCTGAGCCACTAATCATCCGTCATTGTATATACGAGGCTTGTTCGCCTTTGAAGACCTGCTCTTGTGATGCAGCGTTCGTTTAAAAAATGCGTGCGATTTTTGCCCCATGTTAACAATTGACAAGCCACACAAAGAGCATTGGTGCTATCTTCTTGTAGTCGACGCATCGTGCCTGGAAATAGCTGTTGGCAAGGGCCACATTAATGAGACGTGACACTCGGATTGTAGGGAGCGCAAGACTGGACCAGTGGCTTTCTTCGCCATGGGAAACACGACAAGCGCAATTCTTTCGGGAAGCCACGCCGGGACTAGGGGCCTACGACAACAAAGCGACCTGCTCTTTCATTCATACCTCTACGCGGCCGCTCGGCTGCTACGACGCTTATATGATTGTTTGCCATCTCTCCCATTCTCTGTATCTTCTAATCACCACGTTCTCTTACTTCATGCCTTTTGTTGTTCGGTCCGTTAGACCAAGAAGCATCCGGTGCCTACATACTTCTTCATGTTGCCTTGTACGAATGGATTGCCTTCTTGCTAAATTTTCACCCGCATACAGCGTCCACATTTCGAATCGGCATTATGTTTTCGCGTTCTCTTGCTGGCGCTTAGTTGCGCTTCAACACATATTATTGGCCACTCTAAGAGGATATTAACAATCAGCAAAACTAGTCAATGCGCGAATAGTATTTCATTGCGAAAACTCTTTCTTGATTCTTACCAAAATGCCTTTATTTGGACAGGACAGACCTTTACATTGCGCTTGTTGGTTTCTTTAGTTTCGTTGCAGAACAAACAGCTTACGTCTGATGACATGAAGCTTGGAATGCTGTAGCACTAATACAACAACGTTGTCCTTGACAATATGGGACCATACATAGATACTTGTAGGGGCGAAGCTTCTTAAGGCGTGGGTTAGTCGTCAGCTGTATATATGCATGGAAGTAGCAACCACCTCACAGCATATCCACGAAATGAATGATGATGAGTAGGGCGAAACTTCGGTGGGTTTTATCGCCAAACCGTGAATCATCCACTGGCCGCGTCCGTCCGCCGTCTGTCGGTCTGTGTGTCTGTTTGACGCATGGACGAATGCAGGGAGGAACGCAGGGATGGACGTTTGGACGGACGCATAGACAGAATAATGGATAGACGGAAGCGCGGTTGAACTGACCGATGCTTCATGGCACTCAAGATCATTCCCTCCGTAAATATGCTGCGACTTTTTTTTAGTACTGAGAATGTATGTATTTTCTGATACTTAAAGCGCTAATTATGATTAGTGCAAAGACACATGCTTCAACGCATTTGTTGTTTGGTGGACGAGTTTATCTATACACTTCATATGAGGGATGTTCAAGACAGTCTGCTAGACGGAGTAAAAAAAAAAATCTCAGCCATGATTTTGGCGGTAAATGCTTGTGAGTATGCATTTGGAAGCGTAATTCGTTCTTCGTTCTTAACTGTTTGAGTTGTTTTCCCATTAAAGTACACGTGGCACCTTCGTCCTTAGTGCTCTGGGCATGCAATCTGAAAGCCTGTGTGACAGTTGTAAATAAATTGATAAAATCTTCTGTGACACTTACAATTTTCAGTTGACCACTGAGATAAAATTACGTAATGGGTTCAATGCTGCATCCTCCTAAAAGTCGCAACCAAGGGTCGTACCTGTTCCACAGACAAGTTTTCTAAGCGGAGGGCAGAATCGGGAGGAACCTCTCAATTCTTAAGTTTGCAACGCGTGAATGGTGAGCAGGGCCAATCTTTCTTAAAATTATTCTAATATTTATTTGTGTTTTACGTTCCGCGACATGTTATTAAGAGACTCCATAGTGCAGGACTACGGAGATGTCAACCAGCTGGAACTCTTTAATGGGCACGTTAATGCAAGCCCATGGGACCATGACTATTCAGTCCCGCGACCTGCGAGTCAGCATACGAGCACCATAACCAAAAGATCAGCATAAAAGGTCAGATATGTTTATGCACTCTTCTCACTACGAATAGGAGTGTAAATATAAGAGTGTGCGATGAGGAAAATAGGATGTTTTCCATGTTGAACAAACTTTCAAACTTCATTGATAAAATATGCACGCATTGAAACGCTGCCCACGCAACACGTTCTTTTCGACTCCGTCGCAGAAGTATACCACGGGTATACCTGAAAGTAAAAACCGCTTATTGCATAAATAATAATAATAATAATAATAATAATAATAATAATAATAATAATAATAATAATAATAATAATAATAATAATAACCTTGTTTCTGTCTAAAAACAATGACAGGGGAGCTGCAGAAAAATTGTCATGTACAAGATGATTGACCTAGAGCGTTCGTTTGGTACATGGTGACAACAAAAGACTGTTAAAAATAAAATTGTCACAAACACATACATTAATTTTTGTTAAAACAATTAGCAGATACCACGTACCTTGGGGATTGTCGTTATGGGAAGTATGCGGGTGGAAAGCGACCCTGTTGTAATTTTTATATTAAGCGGAACATTACGAAGTGGCGCTGAACATATGTGCAAGTGCATGCACACTGTCGTCCTTTATGAAAGGGAACACGCGATCGCTTGGCCTGCGCTCTCCGACGGCTGCCTACAGCACCATCAACCGACAGCAAAAAAAAAAAAACACGTTCGCTTTCAGCGTCATCTGTTACAAAAAAAAACTAAATAACGACGTATGGCCGGTAGACAAGCGCTGCTAAGTTGCACTCCATCTCTACTCAGGCCTGCAGTGCGCATTCCACTGCCAATATGTCAAACATTGGGGACGACTATGGTGCAGGCTGCAGTATTCGCCCGATATCGCTCGCCGTGCGAGCGGTGAGGGAACGTAATCTAGCAGCGCTTGTCTGATTGATTGATATGTGGGGTTTAACGTCCCAAAACCACTCTATGATTACGAGAGACGCCGTAGTGGAGGGCTCCGGAAATTTAGACCACCTGGGGTTCTTTAACGTGCACCCAAATCTGAGCACACGGGCCTACAACATTTCCGCCTCCAACGGAAATGCAGCCGCCGCAGCCGAGATTCGAACCCGCGCCCTGCGGGTCAGCAGCCGAGTGCCTTAGCCACTAGACCACCGCGGCGGGGCAAGCAGCGCTTGTCTACCGGCCATGAACCGTTATCTTGCTTGGCCATAGGTGACGCCAAAAGCGAATGTGCTTTGTTCATTTGTCAGTTGGTGGTGCTGTAGGCAGCCGTTGCAGAGCGCAGGCCACGCATTCGCGTGTTCCCTCTCATAAAGAACGACAATGTGTATATGTCACACAGTCGCATATAATTTATGCAACCAGTTGTTTACAGTTTTGTAACGTTTCAAACCGTCACATGCATATTATCAAGACCAGAAGCAATAAGCTGATATGAAGCGTTGGTGCTGATGTTTGATATGTGTAGTTTAATGTCCCAAAACCACCATATTTTATTTATTATTTATTTATTTATTTATACATACTGCCAGTCCCAGGGGACTATTGCAGGAGGGCAACCAAAAGATACTATAGATACACTTACATTGAAAAAGTGAAAATGTATGACTACAGATCTTATACGATATTCCATGGATTATATGGGAGCATAAACAATGTGGCGAAAAACATTTAGAACACAGATTTGGTACATAATAGACGGTTATTAATAACATGCAAGAAATATCACTAATAAACATGAAAGACTTTTCCATGCGTACGACACTGATATACTTATGATCAAAAGGCACTCAAGAATTGAGCAAAAGAAAACATCAATTTAACTATGGGTGGCACGAATATGATTAATAAGCAACATCAAAAATGTATTCAAATCTTTACTATTAATTATACAGCCGGGTAATCTATTCCATTCTCTAATTGACTGTGGGAAGAAAGAATACCTGAAGCAGTTGCTGTTGAAACGGTATTCCTGTAAAGTTAATGGATGTTTATGGCGTGACTGTCTAGTTTCTAAAATTGATATGAACCTAGAGCTGTCGATGTTGAGCTGTTTATGAATGAGTTGGAAGAGCATTTTTAACGTTAGAGTTGAGCGCGATTTCGCAATGTTAGTAACCCAGCTTTTGCAATTAATTCAGTAGGTGAATCGAGCAGACTGTATTTGTTGTAAATAAATCTAACCGCCTTTCTTTGTACACTTTTTAGCTTTTTAATTAAGTTATTTGTGGCCGGGAACCAGACTAAGTTAGCGTATTCTATTGTAGGTCGAATGAAGGTTTTATAGGCTAAGAGAAACACCATAAGCCTTCAATTATGAGAAACACCATAATAGAGGGCTCCGCGAATTTCGACCTCTTAGGGTTGTTTGACATCTACCCAAATCTGAGCACACGGATCTATAGCATTTTCGCCTCCATTGCTAATGCAGCAGCCGCATCCGGGATTTCATCCCGTGACCTGTGGGTCTTCAGCCGAGTATCTTATAGCCCCCACGGCGGGGCGAAGCGCTGGTGTTTGCGAGGATGGTAGCCCTAGGCCTGTGCTACTTAAATCAGCTACAGTTAATAGCCTCATCTACGATTCACGTTCACCTGATTTGACGGCTTTATGATAGGAACGCAATTGTAATATTTATAAACTTAGATAGCCAGTGCTGACCTTTCCCGAACATTAAAATCTATTTTAAATGTATTTCCGAGACTTGGCGTGGCTGTGTCGTAGAGTACTTGATTGCCGCACAGAACGCTGTGGTTGATTTGTTTAAATTTTTGCATACATCAAGTCAACACTGCCAATTTTCGCTTTTCCTAACGCTAATGCAGTTTCCACATAGTGTTCCGACCATATTTCTGGGTAAATATGAACTGCTAATCAGCTTTGGCACATAACCGCATACTTGTGGCAGATACCCGCATACCTGTTTGGCGAAAAGGGTTTGACCACGTACGCGACAAGGTTGTGAGATTATTCCTGGCATGACCAGCGAGTAATATTCGTCAACCCTCTCACCCTTTTGTACTAAATTTGGTTCAGCGAAAGTGAAAGGTTGATCACAAGCGCACTCGTACGCATGTTGATCGGTGGATTGGTGGGTGGATGGATAAACGGGTGGCAGGATGGACGGACGCATGGACGGTCAGACGTATAGACGGATGGATGGATGCTTAATGTGCCTGCAATAAGCAAAGAAATGCTGCGCATTTAAAGAAAGGCAAAAAGAACACTGCATTGCGGAACGAACTGGAAGATGAGCAAACAGGTCATCATCTACACTCTCTACACGTTGCATAAATTGGTTCGTCAAGATTGCAATCACAATAGTACATTCTTAAGATCACCATGTGTCAAACAAGAGAACGAAAAATACCTACAAATACAGAGGAGGGATATCTTTTCAAATATCACCAGACCTAAAATTCACTGAAGGGTGCACCCTTGTCGATCAAACGAAGCGTTAACTGACACAGCCGCCTTAATGCTAAAGCTGCTCCCGCATTGTTAATATGATAATCTTTTTTGTTTGCCTGCTTGCTGAACAGACCTTTGTACTCTTATCTGAATGTCGACGAATTGGGAATCAGAGGCATTCCTTCATCAATGAAGCATTCACTGGTATCAATATTAAAAAAAATGACAAATGCAGATCACCTGTGTGAGAAAGGTAAAAGCGATGAACGCGACAAACGCTTCAGCGGCCGTAGCCACTGATCGATACGGCGAGAAGATGGCATAGTCATTAGTCAATCAGGCATCGCCTTTGTTGCGTTCTCATCAGCACAATATGCTTGACTTGAGCGAGTAAATTTTCGTGTGAAAAAGCTTTACATGAGTGCTTTATGAAAATTGGAATGAGGCAAATTAGGAATTGGGCCGCACGATAAAGCAATCCATAAGCTTTCCTGCCACGCCGTGTTTGTTAGAGCTTATGTTTTGTGCAAGCTCTCCCCTTTTCATTAGTATCGCTACTTGCCATGGGCCTGCCACGATCGCTAGTTATTCAGGCTTGTCTTTAATTTGTTAATGGAAGGAATTCTCTTCCGGAGGTAACGTACATTGCGTGTGACAGTTGGTACTATAGGCGTCAAATGAAACCAGAACAGTGGCAAACGTTAGCAATTGCAATGTGTATACGTCGTCTACGCATCACCATCGTCCTGCCAAACGGCGCTAAAAAAGTGCATGCTTGCTAACAAACCTTCCTGTTTTTTGTCGCTAGTATAGTACGTTATCAGGCGTATTTTAAGGCATCCTTTGTTTACCTGTCGGAATTCACATGATTTTTTTTCTCTATCTAACAGATGAATCTCGCACTCATCAGCTTATTGCATGTCTACACACTGCAAGTGTTACTTATCTTACCAACACAAAAACACTTAAACCAAGCTTCACTATGCATCCCCGGATACCATTTTATGACACAGACAGAGGATGTTAGGTACTGCTTCCTAACTTGCTTGTTCTCCAACTTGCTGGACCTTGGAGTAAGGTCTTGCGTGTTACCAACCCGACAACTGAACAGAAAGCCTGGAGCCGCCTTTTTTGCGTGCTAGACGTTGGCGGAACACATGTAGAGGGAGCTGAATACCGAGGCAGTGCGTGAAACCCGCTTTCGTTCTAATACTAAAAAGCACCTACGCATTTGAAACAAAAAGTGGCAAATAATTATTGGTTGGTTGATTGCGAAACCTTTTTGTGGTCCTGTAAGGCGCTCGACAGCTCGCAGCGGGCGACTCCCACGTGGAGACCATTGACACGAGGAAACAGCAACGTACACGTTGTTATAATCACCGGTGCTTCGATCAATGCCAGCAGTTAGTTACCTAATGACAAAAAAAAGAAAATACCGAACAACATCCTTTTCCGGCCGAGCGTGTTTTCATAATCGCCCGGCTCGGATACGTGTACAAACTTTTTAGATTTTCTTTTTGAGATAACGAAGTGCACCAATGCTCTCACATGGACGATTGCGATGCCTAATGCGCTATTCTTAATTGTTGGAACGGCGAGCGCTCACGCATAATGGCTGCATATCAGTGTATGTAACTGCGCCCTGCACTGATGGCCAGTTATGAAATGGAGTTCAGAAGCGAGGTCTCCTTTCGTTAACGAGGTTCCCAGAACAGAGCTTCCCTTGCTGATCTCACACCTATAGTGTTTCGATGCTCCGACTATTTTTTTTTACAAAGTCATTTTCCTAATGGTAATTTCTCAAACCTTGATACATCAATGTATAAGCTTATAATACAAAATAGATAAGTGTCATTACTACAGCGAAGCTCTGAACTTGTAAGAGAAAACTTTAAACTATACGCTAAAGGTAGGCTTCCGTCGTTTTTTTTACAACACTTGCATCAGGCAATATATTTGTACTTGTCGCTTTTGCCTTGGGATTTGAATCATTTCTTAAGTTCACAGGGAGGAAAAAAAAAGTTTCTTTTTTGCTTGAATGGAGGGAAAAGGGGTATTTAAGGGTTTTATGCGACGACGTATATTTAATGTGATGCTTTATTCTGTAGCCTGTGCACTGTGAAACGGGCATGTCTTAAAACTTTATTGTACAGCTCGCTTTGAATTTTATTGAAATATGCTATTACACAGATCGCAGAATCACGCGAAGGAATTTATCATAAAATAACTCTATTGGACTAAATATTGCCCTCGCAACGCAACATAATAGCGTACGAATGCAAACTTGTTCTTACCTGTCTGTAGTTAAATACAGCGCCATATTTCCTATTGTGGCAATATAATACGGAATGAAATTAGGTGAACCAGAGAACTACGAAAATATATTTTTCTAATGAGTATATGGAGAAGAAAACAATACTCTCTGCGTGCAAAACGAAGATTTTATTTCACATTTAGCTCTTGACATTCTTGACTTTATATCTAGCTCTTGAAGTTTTGTTCTCCCTGAGTAAAACATTACTCCATCTTGTGGCTAATCATGTACTCGAAGTAATAACAAGGTTCAGACCGCATTCTGCAGGAGAGGACACAATAACTCATTTGTAGAAAGCTATAAAAAAGTCAACACAAGAGGCCTTGCACCACCTTCGATGTGGCTTGGTTCACGTTGAGGACTATAAAGTTAAGTATTCGTGACCTGCACGATTAGATTTCAAAAACTACTTTTAAAAATATTCAGGCCACTGATATACACTCCGACGAAGGCTCCTCGACACACATTTGAGGCCAAGGTCGATGGCAAAAACATGGGAAGCGAAAAAAATGCAACAAAAGTGAAATTTAAATTTGACTTGTTATTAAGTAACGGGGTCGTCAGAAGTAGGCGGAGAAGCATTGCGGGAATGTGGCGACCTCTCAATCTTCCGCAGGTGCAAAATTGTCCGCATCTCTTATTCAAACTTTTCGATGGAGTCGTCAAAGTTGGAACGCGAAGAGAGTCTAGAAAAGGAGGTCGCTCCTAGCCTGGAAAGGAAAATAGAGTAATAAATACTTTAGTGGCTACGATAGCACAAGATAAAATTGAGGGAACCAGGCGCAGCTGCAACGCTTCCGAGCGAGAAAATGGAGCCCAGCGACCTGCTTGCCCTTGCAAGCTCGAAACCTGCAGGGAAACACAAAACATAACGACAAGCAGAAAAAAGCCAGTGACTGCATGACTTCCGGTGTTGAACACATACACCCAAAGGCAGTGCCGCGACACACAATGATGCCGGTAAAAAAAAAAAAGGCTTGCCGCAACGTACGCGTATCCTAGTGCAAGATAGAACAGGGCTGGTTCGTTCGGCTTCGACGCCTCGTCGAGAGAGTTAGAACTAACGCATTTCCGCACTAGCGTGTTTTTCCTGCGCACCGGAACGCCATGCCATACTGTTCCCAAGCCCTGTTCAGGCAACGGCTCGTCTACGAGCTGTGTGCCAGGTTTACGGGCACATTTTACCGTCGAGAAGGCTTTTGTGGGCTCGTCGCCGTCGCGCTTCCGATGAGCGAGTTCAATTCAGAGGCATGCTTTACCTTCACGGAGTGGATGTGTGAATGTTTCAGCGCAGGATGTGGCAATGTTTGTGGTTTAGAATATGAATCAGCAAACGCACTTGCTTTTGTAGTCCAGCCCAGCCAAGGTAGCCTTGTGGCTAAAGTATTGAACTGCTGCCCCGCAGGTCGCGGGATCAAATCCCGACTGAGGCGGCTTCATTTTCGATGGAGGCGAAAATGTCGTGGGCACGTATGCTCAGATTTTGGTACACGTTAAGGAACCCCAGGTAGTCGAAATTTTTGGAGTCCTCCCCTACAGTGTCTCTCATAATCATATGGTGGTTTTGGGACGTTCATCCTCACATAATAATCATCACCGTTTGTGGTTCAGTGCCAACTTTTTGTTTTTGAAGGGGGTGTGCGAAACATCTATCTCAAATGAACCTATGGCCGAAGAGATCAATGAGAATTGGATGACAAAAGTTATTGAACTTTATTTTTCACCTATTCTTAAGTTTGTAAGAGAGCATATTCGTCATTGTTGCTTCTGTGTCTTTCAGTAAAGACAAACAATACGGAGGTGGATCTATTTTACACGCAGCTCGCTTTTGAAACGGAAACTATTTTCTTAACTTCCGCAGGGGGCGAACACAGTGCTTTTTTATGTATCTTCAATTTTTTCTGCAAAGACGTTCTTAGTTAACAATCAAAGCGCTTTTTGAAGGAATCTTGAGAATTGAAAGGCTAGACGTAAGTGTTGGCCTGCAGGTGTCGTGCAGCTACTGCTGCGAAAATATAGCTAAGGACAGCTATGCAGTGACGTTGCGATCCAAGTTGTAATTGGAAAGAGAAATTTAATTCTTTCTGTGTGAAGGTTTAGCTGATATTTACGGAGCCTTCATAAGGGAAAAAAAGAACCGACACATCAGGAGTACTGATTCGTGTTGAGCACTGAGCTCTACCGTCGGGAAAGCGCTGCGTCATATACAGAGAAACATAGATATGCAGCTACAAAACAGGAGGCACTGCCTCTAAAACCTTATCATACAAGAATTTTGTCAGTTGATGAGCTGATTTAAGGATAACAGAGACAACATAATTCAACTATTTTTACTGATGCACTCCCTGTGCAAACATAGACTTGCTTGAGAGAATTGATTAGAAAACTGTTTATTAAAGAAAAAAAGGAGTTTCGTTGCAGGTGGGCGGGACACCTAGTTCTGGGCTCCACTTGCCTCAGCAGCCAACCGGACCTGCTTGAGAAGGGTCCCAAAAACCTCTTTTTCATTGCAACGATGTGATAAGAGGGCTTGCTCTATTCGGAGAAGAATGGGATAATACTGCGATTTTTTCCAACGCGGGTCACGTTGGAACGTTGCTATACAGATCAAATTTTAAATACAAGAAAAAGAAATCCTATATTGTGAATTGACGGACAAATATACCAAAAAAGTACAGTTATTGGAAATATACTTTTAAGGTAAATGTGAAGAAAAAAAGCGGGTGAAAAAATAACTTGCCGTGGGCAGGGACCCAATAAGCGACCTTCTAATAACGCATCCGATGCTTACCAACTGAGCTACCATGGCGGCTGTCCCCAACCTGCTTTATGGGATATGTATGTGCGTTAAACCAAGACAAATAAAAGTTGGAATGACCACTTCATAGTGAGAAAAAAAGAATTTTCTTAACCAGAACAGCAGAATGAGATAAACGTAGCTTTAGAAAAGAGCAAATATAGCAAGGAAAAAACAGAAACCACTAACGACCGCTTGAAGGCCTAAGAAACACTGCTGACACTTCTTTCAAATTCAGTAACTCTAAATTATATAAGAATGGGTATGACTGGGAGGAGAGATACATTTTGCTACAATATCGAAGATGTTAAGCTTGCTTATTTCCTCTACTGGTGTTTCAGAGGTTAGGTAATAGGTATAACATATTCAGAGAAAATACTGATTCACGATACCGCAATAAAATCATAGCCACGTATACACGCAACATTGTAACTTACAAGATTTCTTGAGACCTTTCGGCATTCAAAAAAACAGCATTGCTATTGTGGAGCATAAAGTCTACATAGTGTTTCACCATAGTAGGATAGTACGAGGGTATGTCGCAAATGTAACCTCGAGCTAACTTGAAAGTTCGTAGGACTACTTTTGGAGATTGGCTTTCAGAGAAGTTGTGGCGACAGCCATAGAGATAATGTTATAGTCTTTCCAAAGAATTACGTCAGGAACTCAATCGCAGGCTCGTTTGTTGAGTATTCTATTTTAAGTGGTTTGCGTTTGCAACGTTTGGTCCAAAGCGGTGAATTCATGCTCCATCTTGCACGCCTACAAATGGGGTATCACAAGTTTTTAGATTCCTCTACGTTGTAGATCGCCCTGTAGCGATGGCTTGCGTCACATGTTATATAGTTCACTGCAGACACCAGAGGTTGCGTCAAAGAAAATGTGGATATTGCTCTGTATAACACTAGTAA
Source organism: Rhipicephalus annulatus (assembly GCA_013436015.1). Lineage (NCBI taxonomy): Eukaryota > Metazoa > Arthropoda > Arachnida > Ixodida > Ixodidae > Rhipicephalus > Rhipicephalus annulatus. The sequence continues at coordinate 72,243 of WOVY01005510.1, forward strand.
CGGTGAATGGTTGAATCATCATTGAAGGAGAAAAGACACGCTGTCACAGCGAAACCTCGCGAGCTGAGTCTGCACAGAAAATCAGCCTTCACCATTGTCCCATTTTGCATTTATGGTTCTACAAAAACATTCTCAAGATTACTACCTCCATCTCTGGTTATGCTCACCACTTCGTTGTAACCGGAGGCGAATGATAACAGGTTTACGGTTTTTGAGTGTGTCGCATTATTAAGATGAAAGCATTGGATTCCCCGTGAACCGCTAAAATGAACCGGCGTTTCCCTGACATGGCGAAAGTGATGTGAGATATTACCATCACGGGATGACGTCACCTCATGACGTCATTGTGACATAACAGATTGAAAAATGTGTGAGGTCACTGTGGCGTCCGGTCATCGACGTCCAATGATGACGTCATCACGCTGCATTTTTGCTTGGTCAAAGGTGGAGTGATCCCGTCGTCAACCTGAAATCAGCAGAGGCGCAGAAAGCTCGCAGCACCTTCGATCTTGGAGGCAGGACAAAAACCATCAACACCATTTCAGGCGCTGACAGCTTTCGGTGGGTGGCGGGGCAGGATGAACTACATCGACTGAAAGGAAAAAGATGACTTTAAACTTATTCGTTCAAGGTAATTCTATAAAGGACCCTGCGAGTTTTTTTTTATTTGCGTTTGGGCAGAAAAACATTGCTTCGCAATAAGAAATTAAAGCAGCCTCAAAACCTTTGTTCATTGCAAGGTTACTTTTGCCATATTTTTGGCGACATAGTGCGTGAGCGTAGCTGACGACATCGGCAGCTGCCTTGAGGAGAACTCAGCTTCACAGCACATCGTCATATCCATTGGAGCGCTGTATGTGCGGAAACTGAGATGAACCTGCGCACTTTTTATTGTCACTGTTCGCTGATGACGGAAACGAAGATAGGTGTACTGCCAGTCTATTTGCTATATACGCATACGTCCTCGCCAGCTATTAGGCACGCTTCCTCAACGGTGGTCCGGATGCGATCGCGACCATTTTTTTCTTGTACTATCATGTTGTACATGGTGCAAGCACGCAGTGCACTGATAACGAGTGTATCTTGTTTTGCAGAGCTCGTATGCTTTCGGTAATAACCGAGAGAGTATCTATTTGTAAGAATAATGTAAGCATAAACAGCTCATCTCACGTTGGTAAGCACGTGTCAGCTTTTTTACGTTAGTTAGCTTGGTTCTGATCTAGACACCGTGAAAAAAAAATGACTCAAGTTTTACTCTCGCAAGCCTATTTATCACGAGTGAGAAGAGTCTTTGAGAGTCTTTTGCAAGAGTGTGTAAAGAGTGTTTTATTAAAAGTAGGCATCGTCTTCTTCTTGTTTTTTTTCAGTTACCGAGTGACGATGGCATCTGCAGTAGCTTCAATCTTGGCCCGCTTCCACGTTTCGTAAGATTCTCTATAAAATGCTATCATGGTTTCTGTTGGCCGCGATGTTTCATAAGGTGGACTTCAATTTGAGATTTCACAGCCGGCCATGTAGCTATATCTATAAGATGATTGAAGTTGACCTGTCACTTGCGATAATGTGATCACACAGACGGCGCAGCCGACACGCAATTGATGGTGAGACTGAGTGTCGTCGTGCGCGCAAAGCACCGGTGAAGCAGGCGTTGCCCTTTCACGTTGTCGCGTAAAACCACGACGATGGGGCTCCGAGTGAGCAAAAGTGCAACGCGTTTATGCTGTGGATCACATGGCCCGACTGCACGTTTGCCACATTCACGCTACAGCAGATCAAGGTCGTCGCGAAGCGATGATTGACCTTGGGTGACATGTTGTAGTAGAGCTTTCACTGTAGACGCGAACGTGTCGTTTCGTAGCGGAGGCTACCTGGCTATTCGTAAAATATGAGACACTGGAAAGAGATATACAGGGCCTTATACGTCACTTTTGATATTTTTGATAACGAAAACGACGTAGAAAACACCTACGGTGATTAGCTCGGGCTTCCTGAATGATGGTACGAATACCGAGATTATTGATGACATCAATTGAGCCAAGCATTTATCCCATGCTTTTTTGTGCAAGACCTGAAATGAAGTAAAATGAAAAATTTCCTTTTACTTAAAAGATGAGAGTGTGAATCTATCTTGCAACGTTTGAATCCTGCCTTGCGTGCGCTAATTCCGTGTACACTTTGTGAAAGTTCTGTGTACGGGTTGGTCGTTTTGTTATCCCTCCAGTGCGCGTAAAAGGGAGAAACTTTCAATTAAGTCGTTGCTATAAGTGCAGGGTACACTATAGATCCGGGATTCTGTATGCTGTCATATATCATATCACGTCATCTGTCATATGGTATCACCCCATTTCGTCGCTTCGCGTCACACAGGCCAAACCATATGCAGCCCAAACACGTAGAGCACAGCTACCTGCAGTGGAGATAGCCAAGTTGAAAGAGATGGCGTAGAGGAGTGATGTGTTGGTAATAAAGAGAGAAAGAAAAAAAAGAGGATTAATTATAACATAGTCATGTAGAGAAGCATCACGTTGAGAAAATTATGTGCACCATGGCCCTGAATAGCGTAGTCATGTGTAATAGTGCAATCGATGGTAAACAGAAGTGAGGAATAGGAAGAAAGAAACGAGGAGGGGAGAGCTTAAAGCATATCCATGCGTGACGTATGACGTCACGTATATGACGTCAGGCATGGTCATATATAGCCCATCTGCAGGTAGCATAGCAACTGACGAAAAAGGGCCACAGCACGAATCTCAATGCAATGGCAGGTGTTACCCGGCATTTTTTTAATGGATAAAATATGTTTTATACTTTAAGACAGAGTGTCGGATAGGTTTTTCATTATGTCATGTGATGGTTGCTTGTGCTGCGCGCTCCCAATGTGCGCATGTCTGTAAACATATATTGGGGGCGAGGACATTCCGGGGTACCATCTGCCGCAATCCTTCTGCGACGTATAAAACGGCATCTAGTGGTTGCGAAGATTTCGACAACTCCTATTATTATGGCTGTTCTCGCAATTTTGCAAGCATCGGTTGCGTTGGTAATTTAGAGTGTTTGCCAACAAAGCTTTTTAGCCAGCCAACGTACGATCATCACCACACCATGCGATTGCGACGAAGTGCGTGTGCATAGAGCCATGGACGCACAACGTGAAGAGGCGCTCTAGTAAAAGGTGAGCTGTTGTGAAAATCATCTAGTAATCTGCAAATACAAGCATTCCCACATTGTGTGAACATTTATGTTTACCGAGGCAAGTGTGATGGCGCGAACCTGTCTCTTGCTTTTGCGCGGAAAGTGGGCAGCCAAGAGGTAACGTTTTGATCAGTGTGGACTGCCACGCAGGAGGCACGGCAACACTTCACGCTAGTTTTGATAGAGGTATCAAGGGGCCAAAGATAAATGATTTTTCGGCATTGGTGGCATTGGTTAAGTTTGCTTGTCCTTTCATAAGGGTATCTAGAGCTCTTTTGTGGCAATATTACTCTTCACAACAATTATAGTTCAGGTGGCCTGCTACTTTCACCAATCTCATTACTGTGGAACTAATTAAAATACATATATTCCAACAAACGGAACTTCACCCACATATGTATTGTATTCCTGACCCCCGCTTTCACTACACGCGCTTCTTTGCGTAGGGTGCATTGACTGATGTACGTGGTGAGCGAACGTTGCAATAGTGCATGCTCGGATCATTTGCTTGAGTGTTACTTACAATCACCTATCTTCTTCTCAGTGACTCTGCTGGTCTCTGGCTTCAACGAGTTTGTTTACCAGCAGCTTAGGACATCTCGGCTGCTAACAGAAGAGACGTTTGATTATGCAACGGAAAATGACGGCATCTAGGCGAAATCATTCTTGCCGCTCCGAGCTGCAGATAGCTGAAAAGGGTCTGTCGGCCAGGTGTTAACTAAACGACACGAATTTCTATTTGTACATTCCCGGCATGACCCACGTTGTACTCGCCAGAAATCAACCCCAACGCAGTACATAGAATATTTTCGCGAAACTCCTTGCTGCTCACGCGAGAATCAACGCTAAGTTTTTCACCCATTCTCGGCTTTATCGGACATGCGTGGCAAAATCATATACTCTTTGCAGATGCATGGACGCTCAAAAAAAAAGTGGCCGCTGAGGGAGCTGTACACCTGAGAATGAATGCTGAGTTGTTCCGCCATTTTCAGTTTTATCAATCAAGTGTATTGTGTGCCGTGGCGCTTTGGAAAGGTTCATTCACATTAAGACTCCCTTGAATGCGTCCGGCATTACGACAACGAGCGTATCAACAAACCTGTAAGATAGAAAATGAACTGACTCGGAATTGAAATTAAGCATTGACGGTGGCATAGGCGAGTCATGTGATAACGTCACAGTGACAGCGGCACTGTCGTCTGAAGTGGTAGTCCTCACTCTCAATACTCGACTGATGTGCAGAAAATAAAGAAGATATAAGTCTGGCACCATAACCTTCCGTTATTTTTTTCTTGTCTTATCTGCGCAACAAATGTTTTCTTTACGCTACGCAGCAACTCACCCAACATCGCGTTCTTAACGACAGTGCTATCAAGTCGCGAGAAAATTACGGCACCTCACTTGCTACAGCTTTCGCGTTCAGTGTAAATGCATACATCAATTTCTGTTACAAATAAAGAAAAATATTGCCTTCAGTTATGCAATTACAGAAGACTACGAGGAAGAAACAGACAGATCTCTACATGTTTTTTTTTGTGCACGTCCGGTTGAATGAGTGATGTGCATACTGGAAGCTTTTTTTCAATACCGTGGTAGCTCGATTAACTTAACTGAGTTCTGAAGGTGTGATTGCTGACAACCGTCAATACTAGAGACGCCTGCAGAGAGCTCCAGAATGATGTCGAAAGAAACCACGGAATGAGTTTTAAGAACGTTTATCAGTTTTTGAAAAAGAGTAACCTACTTCGTCATCCTTGAAATAAATTTGTGTGGTTTCATGCGCAAACGTCGATATGACTCCAGAAATGAAATGCCCGCATGAACCGGGAATCATTCTTTGAGGAAGTGAAATGATCTGATATGCAATATTGTTTATTCCTAAAGAAACGCAGTGGTGCTGCGAATCTCATGAGAAAGTGAGCTTCTGTTTGCTGACCCGCACACCTTAATAAAATCTTAATTATCTCGTTGCGGATGCACTCTGAAGAGCGGTGTTCTTTGAAGACCAACATGCGTTACATTTTTTTTGATGAAATGAAAGATGTTCTCTTTGCAAGGATGGTAATAACTAGCATTTCGGAACTGAAACCTGTTATGCTGCATACTTCAAATAATAAGTGAAAGCACTTCATGGTTATATAGAGGTAGCTCGGTTGCAAGGTAAACCCACATAAACATTATATTCAATATTGCAATGGTAAAGTACTCACTTTTTTCTGCACAAAACATCAGGTGGGGTGCATGTTTCATAAAATACGTTCGCCAGATTTGTATACAAACTATAATCAACCAACTAATGACAGCAGAGGCGCGCACGCCAAAAATTAGTTTCGTTTAGAACTATATATAGAAGGTTGAACTAGGTGGCAGAGTCATTATGAACAAAAATGCAGGAAAATTTTATGTGGTCGCTCGAAACTGCACCCATCGAAGCTGGTCTACCCTCACCTTTTTATGCTTACGCTGGCCGCTGCTTTGTTTTGTGACTGGTTCTTGCTAGGTTTTATATCTCGTAAGTTGGTTTTGCTATGTTGCAACTCGGTTTTGCTTCCCGCAGTTTTGTCGCTGTTTATTTCGATATCTGTATTTTTCACTTTTTTTCTATGTCCGTATTACTTTCTCGTTTTTTATTTTCATGTCTGGCTACCTCTTCATTCTTGCTTACTTTTTTCGTAATCTTGGTTATCTTTTTTTGTTTTTTCTCTTTCTCGTTTTTTATGTCATGCTTTACTAATTATCTTCTCGACTCCCTACTCCTCACCTTCATAGCTCTCTTCCAAACACCTTGCTTCCACTTGATACCTCTTTCTATACAATATTTTCACGTGGTCGCGACGTGGACGGAGACAGATGTGGGCTTTTTCAAGGTGAAACTTCTTGTTCGGCCGAACTTGTGGCCGCGAAATAGAAACTCAACATACAGGAATCTTACACTGATATCGGCACACAGAGCGGCAGTCATCGATGAGAAAGACGAAGATCCACCGAGGTAGTCTTAGTCAATCGGCGTGGCATGTGCAACGCAACACTTACGCATGCAATGGGTCGATAACGAAAAATTTGAGAAAGCAGTGTGGCAATATTAAGCCAGGCTAGACTATAGGTTCTGTCAGCGTACTTGGATGGCTGACTGTTTAGGACTACTCGGGTAGTCTTTGTCGTGACTTCCTTTACATTGTCACGTTGCCAGCGCACCTCGGCCTAACATGCCATTGGTTCATGATGAGAATAATTCTTGTTCGCACTACCATGTGCAATGAAAACCTTAAAGAGCTCCGCTTACGAAAAATCACAGCATATCTACGGAGTGAATGATGACGAGTGAGGCGCAGCGTCGGAAGGTTTTCTAGGTAAACCGTGACTTGTCTGGCTGCCTGCCTGCCTGCCTGCCTGCCTGCCTGCCTGCCTGCCTGCCTGCCTGCCTGCCTGCCTGCCTGCCTGCCTGTCTGTCTGTCTGTATCCTTGGAACGAACGAATGGACGCACGGATGGACGCTTTGCCCCACTCATCAATCACTCCGTGGATATGCTGTGAAAACCACGTACGCAATCGAGTTATATTATTCCCAAGGGCATATTCATAAAACGCTAGCTGCTTTGCGCGCTGAACTTTGTATGGTCAATCGGGAACTACCGCAACAATGGTCGATTTTCAGCGACTCAAGGGCTGCCCTACAATCTGCGTTCTCAGCATTGCGTCGCGGGCTATACGAACAGCTTGTTTCCGAAATTCGATGCCTTCTCCACACTTCACACGAGAAAGGGCATCATGTGACATTTCAGTGGCTGCCAAGTCAATGCGGCATCATAGGAAACGAACACTCTGATAATGCCGCACGGGCTGCTCTTGAAGGAACGTCAGAAAAAGCTATACCACTTTCGCGGGCTGATGCTACCAGTAAACTTGGAAGACTTTCGCGTGAAATCACGTTTTCACTATGGTGCCCACCAAGCAACAAGACGAATCGTGAACACCACCTGTCCTCTTTGATGGCTCTCCGCATGCCCACTGGGCTCGACCGAAGAGAAGCCACCCTTCTTCATCGCTTATGGCTAGGAGTGGCATTTACAAAATCTTTTTCCTTTGTCATAGGAAACGGCTGACAATGCTCTCTGTGATTCCTGTCATCGCGAAGAGACGCTATACCACATCCTGTGTGACTGTCCGTTGTATGACATCCAGAGACAGTCACTGGCATCCGTTCTTGCGCCCATCGACAGAACCAAGTGTCTGGGGACACTATTCTGTCAAGTGCCCGAGAGAAGACATTACAAAAGAAGGCGACAAAAGCTCTGTTGAAATTTCTACGCGACACGGACTTGAACTGGTGGCTGTAACAGCAATGTCACCCACCGCGAAAGAAAAGACTGAACTATGACTGAGTGTGCGCGCGTGTGCAGCCGAGTGTGCCGTGTTTATCTCTTTTCCCTCTCTCCTCTTTATCTTTCGTCTCCCCCATCCCCCTCCCATGCGCAGGGTAACAAACCAGCTGCGTATAGGCTGGTTAACTTCCCTGCCGTTCTTTTCCTCCTATTTCCCTTCCTTCCTTCATAAAACACTATCCATAGAGCAATTCATAAACTAGAGGGGGTTTCGTACTACTACTACTACTACTACTACTACTATACTACTACTACTACTACTACTATTATTATTATTATTACTACTACAGAGCAGGGAACGACCCACGCCGTATGGAGCTTCGCCCCTAAAATTGAAATGCGCAAGTTACCAAGTACAATGAACATGCCGTTACACAACTGTTGCCTACTAGTTATAGTTTTTCAGATAGTCGTTTATGTTCTTAAGTTTGCTACAGCGTCAAAAAGCATACTGAACAGTCTTTCTTCTAGGTTAATGCTGTTATTTTCTATGAACTTTTATGTTAGGGCGTAGAATTTTATGCTAGAACTGGAGATCAGAGTTACTTGCAACAATAGAGGCAAAGACTGTTTTCATAGCTGTAGTACGATACGAAAATAGACTCACTATATGCGAATAATGCGTGCCTAGCCGGTAGATTAAGGTCCCTTCAAAACTGCAAAAGATCCAGGAGCAAACATCACGTATGGTTGTATAAATTTTCAATTCAGTAGATAAGGACTCCGTACTCTATTGTCGTCGAAGATATGTTGCATTTGAATTCATTGTTTTTTAAGAATGTCAAATATTTCAATGCGCACAGAAGGAAGGAATGAAAGAAGGAATAAACTTTGTTGTTCGAAACGGTATAGCGGGGCAGGTTCTGCTTCAGCCCTAGGTGAGAGGTCTCTTTCTTCCAGGAACCCTCTGGCCTTCGCTTCCTCCTTGGCCCTGGTGACGAGACATCGTTGCTAGTTTAGGTCCTTCGAGGCAAGCTTTACCTTCCACGACAGACAGAAGAAAAATAATAAACTTTTGAGAAGTCCCAGATTATGAGATTGACAAACGTATATTGCATCTATTCACAGCAAACAGTTTGGCGTTGCGTCGCTCCTAAATAGTTGCTTACGCTATTTGAACACATGACGAGCTTTTCTATATGTTTAAAGGGTCGTAACAGAAAATAATCATGCTGGAGCGACGTGAATGTATTGACAGCAAACAAATCATCTTAAATACAGTACTTCCAAGAGAACTTGCAATTCCAGAAAACATTATCCCGGTAAAAGAAGACTCGCTAGACTTACGAGGTTACACGGAGCTGTACCATATTACGGAAAATTGGTGAGGAATGAATAAATATACGCTTCTAGGCACCCGTAGGAATTTGTGAGTGTGCATATGAAAACTCCAGAAGTGCTGTTGCGCGAAAAAATCTTAGCGCGGCGCTCTTTTATACGATTGTGCAAGCCGGGTTGCGGTATTAGAAACACAAGCGAAGAGAACAAAACGCGTTGCGGAATTCTTCCCAGGAACCGTAAACATGCGGATCCCGTGGAGTACGACTTTCAAACTGGAGAAGGTTGAAAATAAGCAGTCATGAAAAACAATGCCAGCGCCGTTCTCATGAACGGAGAGAAAGAAGGAAAACACTTTTAAAAGTAAATATTACAGCGACCCTCGGGGAAAACGAGTCTTGCGGCGCTTCTTGGCTGGAATTTAAGAGTGTACATTCCACCACTGACTTCGCAGCACGCCTATATTTTGCATCTATGAACTTTTTAGTGGGTTTACTCCATTCTACTTGCTTATTGCTCGCCCGTCGCAAGCCATATTTTCTTGCATGTTTTAAGCTGGCGCAACTTTTGGTACTCTAACGTGTGAAAGCAGTTTTGTATCCTAATAACCAGCGGGAAACTAGTTTGAAAGCATGGGCCTGAGTGTATTTTACACGCATGACCTCGCCGTATAGTGTTTAGAATGTTTCAAGCGCTTTCTTCAAGCACGTAAGTTACCAAAATTCCTATGTTAGAATTCTCTGGTACGTCAGCTCCAACAACATTCGCCATTCGACGATTACCACCTCGAAAGGAGGAGAATAGTCCAATCAACAACATGCCCGAGCTGCTCCCTACGGGAAACAAATCAGCATGTTTCAAGGCAATGCCTCGTTGCTTGTGTTTTCTAGAGGTCAGTGCTAGCTGGATATTGCCACGTTCCATTTCCCAAGTTTTTGTTATCGTCCCAAAACATTACACAATTCTCAGCGCAAATCGCGCCTGCAGTTTTCGAGAAGGTTCTGGACTGTAGTAGATCATTTCGATAAAATCACGCCCACTGTGCGAACGGTACACATTGTTCTGGAACCTACGCCGCCGCCAGCGATAACGCTAGAACATTCGACGGCAAGAGTATAAATGCCGACGCGCTTCGCCGCTTGTCAGTTGTTGATCGAAGGCCGACGCTCCATTCGCCGCTATCAGTCCGAGACTGCTATCTGTGCTACCACTGCGGCGAGGCCGGGCACACTTACCGCCGTTGCCAGTACCGACGGATGGGACTGCGTGGCTTCGCCGTCGATGCACCACGTCCGCAGCCAGGGGAACGGCCACGTGACATCGCCGACTACCTGACAGGAACTCGATGGACACCCCGAAGTCCTTCCCGTTCGCCGTTGCCCAGCCGCCGCATGGCACCGCACCCCCGGCAGTACTCCGGCCCAACGCGGGGCCGGTCTTGTAGCCCGTATCCGGGAAACTAAGGGCAGCAACCGGTGGAGGTGCGGTTGCTGTGCGACGAACTACCGAAGATCCTCCTCCGAAGACGACGCCACGACGGAGCTTTCCGAACACAATGCCAACCAGGCAAAGCCCTGGCGGCGAAAGCTCACTTACCGGAGGTGGCCTGACGACGCAACATGGAAGCAGCGGAACAAGCCGACGCAGCCGTGACCCGACGCCACGCCCTAACTGTAATGCGAGACGGCGAACTAGCGACATCGACGTTCTTATCGACGGCCACAGTGTGACCGCTCTCGTCGATACTGGAGCCGACTATTCTGTCATCAGTGGGTCGTTCGCCGCGAAGTTAAAGAAAGTTAGGACAGCTTGGAAAGGCCCTGAAATCCGCACAGCCGGAGGTCATCTCGTAACGCCTGCAGGAATCTGCACAGCGAGAGTCACCATTAACGGCCGTATTTATCCTACAGACTTCGTAGTCCTACAGCGTTGCTCGAGAGATGTCATCCTTGGCATGGACTTCTTATGCCTCCATGGTGCTGTCATCAACCTAAAAGCAAAGTCGATAACGTAATCCACAGAAGAAGCACTACCGCCGCGCACGCCGTCAGGACACCATGCCTTGAATGTGCTGGAAGAACAAGTCACCATTCCGCCTCGCTCAAGCGTCATTATTTCAGTCGGCGCTCCTAAATCACCTGACTTGGAAGGCGTCGTTGAAGGCAGTCAGAATCTGTTGGCCACCCGAAATATTTGCGTCGCAAGAGGAATTGCAGAGCTGTGCGGAGGCAAAGCAACGGTTATGCTCACGAATTTCAGCAATGAGTACAAACATGTGAACAAAGGAACAATGGTCGCATACATGGAAGAAATTGTCGAAGCCACCAGTGCTTTCGCCCTCGCCGATTCTGCGGAACCTGCTCAGAGGAACCAAGCCCCTCCCATAGCTTTCGACTCAATCCCAGACTTCCGAACGATAAGCAAGAACAGCTCAAGGCCCTGCTCCTGCAATACGAAGATTGCTTTTCGTCGTCATCGAAAATTCGGCAGACCCCAATCACGAAACATCGCATCATAACCGATGAAAATGCCCGACCACTCCGTCAGAGTCCGTACAGGGTTTGGACGCGAGAACGTGAGGCCATGAAGAGACAAGTTGATGAAATGCTGCGGGATGACATTATCTAGCCGTCCAAGAGTCCATGGGCATCCCCTGCGGTGTTAGTGAAGAAAAAGGATGGGACCCTACGTTTCTGCGTCGATAATCGCCGCCTGAACAAAATCACAAGAAAGGACGTGTATCCTCTCCCACGAATAGACGACGCACTTGATCGGCTCCATAACGCCAAGTACTTTTCGTCAATTGACCTCAAGACTGGCTATTGGCAAATCGAAGTCGACGAAAGAGACCGAGAGAAGACGGCGTTTATAACACCGGACGGCCTCTTCGAGTTTAAGGTGATGCCCTTCGGCCTTTGCTCAGCGCCTGCAACTTTTCAACGCGTTATGGATACAGTACTGGCAGGATTGAAGAGGCAGACTTGCCTTGTGTACTTGGACGACGTCGTCGTGTTTTCCGCGAGTTTCGACGAGCATCTTCGGCGCCTTGAAGCTGTACTTCAAGCCATCAAGACTTCCGGACTCACACTGAAGCCAGAAAAGTGCAGATTTGCGTATGAGGAGCTCTTGTTTCTGGGGCACGTTATCAGCAAGTCTGAAGTTCGTCCCGATCCACGGAAAACAGCCGCCATCGCCGACTTCCCGCCGCCCACTGACAAGAAAGCCGTGCGCCGATTTCTGGGCCTGTGTGCCTATTATAGGCGGTTCGTGAAAAACTTCGCCCGCATCGCCGATCCTCTCACTAACCTTACCAAGGCCGACGTGGAGTTTAAGTGGGAAAGCCGCAGGAACACGCTTTCCAGGAGCTTAAACATCGCCTCCAGACGCCTCCGTTACTTGCCCATTTCGACGAATTCGCCGAGACAGAAATACATACTGACATAAGCAGCGTAGGTCTTGGCGCCGTTCTTGTGCAGAGGGCTGACGGACTTGAAAGGGTTATTAGTTACGCCAGCCAATCGCTATCCAAAGAAGAAGCAAATTATTCCACAACAGAAAAGGAGTGCCTCGCCATCATCTGGGCTACGTCGAAATTTCGCCCCTACCTCTACGGCAGGCCCTTCAAAGTTGTGAGCGACCACCACGCATTGTGTTGGCTAGCCACCTTGAAGGACCCTTCAGGTCGCCTCGCACGATGGAGCCTGAGACTTCAAGAATATGACATTACTGTCATTTACAAGTCCGGCAAAAAACACTCCGACGCCGACTGTCTCTCTCGTGCGCCTGTCGACCAACCGCTACCCGACGACCCGGATGACGACTAGTTCTTAGGAACGATAACTACCGACGACTTCGCTGAACGACAGAGGGCCGACCCGGAACTTAAGGCCCTAATAGAATACCTCGAAGGCAGGACTGCCGAAGTCCCGAAGGTATTCAAGTGCGTACTTGCGTCGTTCTTTCTACGAAACGGTCTTCTACAAAAGAAAAACTTTTCACCACGTCGAGCTAAGTACCTCCTTGTGGTGCCTTCAGCTCTTCGACCAGAACTCTTGCAGGCCCTGCACGACGATCCGACGGCAGGGCACCTCGGTGTTTCTCGCACGCTCGCGAGGGTACAAGAAAGGTACTACTGGCCACGTCTTACCACCGACGTCACTCGTTATGTGAGGACATGCCGGGACTGTCAGCGACGCAAGACACCGCCGACAAGGCCAGCGGGACTTCTGCAGCCAATTGATCCACCTTGCCAACCTTTCCAGCAGATTGGTATGGACCTACTGGGGCCGTTCCCAACGTCGGCTTTCGGAAACAAGTGGATCGTGATAACTACCGACTACCTCACCCACTACGCCGAGACAAAAGCCCTGCCAAAAGGCAGTGCATCTGAGGTAGCTAAGTTCTTCGTCAAAATATCGTCCTACGTCACGGCGCCCCGTCACGGCGCCCCGATATCGTGGCCTTCGAGTAAATCACTTGGTTTCTTCCGGGCGTTGTTCACGAGGCCACTTCACCTGCCTTCTTATTGTTGCCGGTGCCTACTGTTTGATGCAATTGCTGCAAGGCGGTTGCAACAGGTCGTTGCTGTCGCGGGCCCTTCGCGATCTTGGAGTGACTATACACAGAGCTGATATCTGTTCTGTCGGATGAGCTCTTCTTAATTGATGAGGAGGAATTCCTCCGCACTGGTCTTGCCTTTTCGTGTTCGCGTGTGAGAGATGCGTTAAGCTTGTCTTTCGTTGGTTTATATATATATATTAAAAGTAGGTGAGCTTTCACATCACTACTGTTATGGGAAAGCGCATCTACTATATATATATATATATATATATATATATATATATATATATATATATATATATATATATATATATATATATATATATATATATATATATATATATATATATATATACAGAGTAGAGGAAGGGCGGACCAAAAACTTTTTATTTTTCCTACTTTGCCCGTCTTCTACTTCTTGGTATTGCTCTACTAGATCCAAGATCTAAGAACACCTTCTTCAAATATATATATATATATATATATATATATATATATATACGTTTTTTCCTTTTTTTCACGATGTGATCATGTGATGCACATATACATGTACATGTACATATATCTTTTTGTAAAAAATATTTGTGTCTGTGCATATTCTGTTCTATGTGGATGTTATGTTGGAATGGTAAGAATTCCCACAGCTTCTGAGAATAAATGTGTCTGAACACAATTGTATGGATAAGCCGCTCTCATAAATAGGACAAAAACTTGGGCTTGTGGCCAAAACGAAATATACTAGGAACTGCTGCGCGTACAGTTGTTCACTTTCTTTAGGAATCCAAAATATCTCAAAAAACTAAAACAGAAAAAAATGTATTCGTTAGCACTACAGTATTCACATGTTTACATTTTGGCAGAAAAGTCCTTGTGAACACCCAGTGGTTATAGTTACAGGTTCGTATTTAAGAGACTGCTCCCGAGAGGCATGATCACCTTTGACAGCATTTCAGTAAAGTTTCATGTTTTTTTAGACAATTCAGTTACATAAATATTTGTATTTTTTACAAGTGCTGTGTCGTGTATACATATTTTCTGTGGACGCCATGTATGAATAGTTCTTATATACATTTGTCTGCCTTGAAGGTGCGTTAAAACAGGTGCCAGGGACTGTCTCTGATTATTACATACCGGGCAGCCACACCGTTGTAGCCTTGCATCGCAACGATCAGCATCGCAAAGAGCTAGCGTTGCCGGCTGATCCATTGCGAGAATACAATTTCATGAATGCTAGCTCAGTAATTCTAAGGGATAAACCAGTGTGGCTTCTATTCAGCGCAGTCCCGTTAGCCTACAGAAAAGCATCACAGTGGACAGATGGTGTTGACAATTGGTCTGGTTTATCAGGCAACTTGGTGGGCACCATGTAAAGTGCGTGACCTGCTGTGCAAGCCCTCGAAGAGTGCTGGGAGTGTTAGACCTTGAAGATTGAATGGGATTTTCCTTTGTGACTTCAAAAGCTACTCTAGTGGCATTATAAAAAAGTAAATAAGGAATTATTGGTACGGCTTTTCAAGCACCGGATCCCAGTAAAGAAAACATTAATGCATGCTGCACTTAAGAAAAACAGAGTACGGTATGTTGCGCCATCGCTAAACATTGCTGTTCACTAAGAAATTCACTGTCATGACATTAGAGAATGCTATAGGTTTTCGGCTGCTTTTAGAGTAAACAACAGCACCAACAAAACAGTGTCGTACCACATGATTGCAGGAAAGGTGCTTATTGGCAGGCTAATTCAATCCCGCTGCTTTAACGTACAAATAAAGAAATTTCTTTTAAATGGCAATTTTTTGAGAAGAGATATTAGGTTTGTTCTTCCTGTTGTTTTTTTTAGTTTTTTTCGTTGACTGTTTGGGGCTGCACCTAATTCAACGACTTGTGCTCGTTCAATTATTTATTATTTACACACATTTGCGCTTCCGTGCACGTAAAAATAGTGCGTGTTTCTTGGGCACTTGTCCGTCGTCGTGCTTTTGTCTCGTGTTTGCGGAAGTTCCCATGCCACGTCCAAATGTTGAGCAGCCTAGAAAAGTCAGCGTTCTTGAGAAGGCAGGGAATGTGTCTGCTGCTTCCTCGCTCTCTTGTTTGCACTTGACATCAGGCCCAGAAACGCAAAGCAACTTACGAGGTCGTTCGTGCTCGTTCTCTTCGCTTTGCTTTCTCATTGTGCCATTGCTAAAACAAACTATGAGATTTTCTCTTGTTTGTTTTTTTTTGCGTCAAGGTGTCTTCATAAACTTGACGACGGAGATGAAGCTTGAAAAGGGAGGGGAAAAACTACAACAAAAAACACACTTTATGCTGCTGTTTATTAGTTGATCCTGTTTTTCCGGTGCCGTCCCAAAGTTCAGGGAAGCTAATTCATGCCTGAGGACATTAAAACTGAAGACAAACGTTTTGGGGTGACATAGCATGTGGTTCAGCGCAGACCTGGTCTTTTTTACGGGTATGTTAGGCACACGGAGTAAGTTCTCAATGAGAGGAATGTTCCAGCTGAAAGTGACAGCGAAGTATCTCGTTAACACAGAACAGTAAAATTTCTTGAATTGTACTTGTGAGGAAGACAAAGTGTTTACTGCTGGCTTGTGCATTCCTGTGTGGAATCAGGCAAAAGACACGCCATTACTTTGCCACTTTTTATGCCAACATGAAAGTGCGAGCCTTTCTGGCATGTTGGTGGTTCATTATACTTAATACCGAGCGAAAAGCGATAAAGAACTGGAAAGAAGAGCACTCGTCTGCATTTTTTCCAAGTCCCTTGTTCCTTTTTGCGTTGTTAGTATAAAGGGAAAGTGCTAGGGTTCTTTGAAATTGTCGAAAACTCAGGATATGCCCAAACATTTTGTAGGTATTCCAGTAATGAATTATTTATAGAGACATTTCCTAAGTTGAACGAACGTTCGCAACAATAGAATAATATGTGCGAAGTGATCAGTAACAAAACTTGGGAAACGCTTGAGCTTCGCATTCCAGAACAGAATAGGATAGCGTTATCGCGCCCCTTGCGTGTCGAAAGGAAAAACAGTGTCGAAAGGCAAATAACACTTAAGCACGTAACACTCGCCGTTAAAACTATCCTAGAATGACTACTGCAAGTACAGTCGCGAAGTGACCCTATACACAATAATTTTTTTTCGCTGATTGGGAAAGTATTAAAGCACACGTCCGTAAGGTGCCGCAGTCACCTTCATAGTCATACATTTTGGAATGATTGGCAGTTTCAGAAAACCCACTCGCTGCACGTTTCACATGTTTTAAGACCCGCTTTAGATGTAAACAATCTTGCCATGTAATATTAGACTAAATACGTTAGTCACTCCTGCCGCTGCATGACATTCCGAAAGCGTTTTGTTTTTTACGGAGTAAATGGAAGCACCAACTGCATCCTAACTCATGTAGAGCACATACTTTTTGCTCATGACGAACGACGCCAACACTGTCACTGCCGGCACTTACATTATACGTTTTTAAACAAACTATTTAGGGCTATAAAATTGATTGTTCACATCCTCGTATTCTGTTGTACTTTTTTTTAGAATAGTGCTCTTCCAGTTAGTTGGGACCCACTTCATAACTTGCTGATTACGCTTTAGATAACCGAAACAAATTGGTAAACAATAGTATGTATTTAAGAACAAAAAGGAGACTCAGAAAAAGTTGCATGGTAAGTTCGCTAACGAACCTCTCGAATGTGGCTTGTTCTTGCAGGTTGCCTTTCGTAAATGCCCATATGCATTGAAAAAACTGGTAGATTTATATCAGTTTATAAATTGCCACTTCACGTACCATGTCATGTGCACCTGCGAATTATAACTTTTAAGGAATCGAGCTATGAAACAACAAGTAAACAGTAGCCGCTCCACAACTAGTACGGACATTCACCTCATATTAACAAAGACAACGCTGAACTTACTATACACACGTTCTAGAAAGTTGGCGCATCGGCTCCGCATTGTGATCCTGATGTCAATTAGGCCAGCTCTAGAGACAGTGAAATAGGAGCTCGCGCAAAGCATGCTCTGCGCTTGTTTGGGTCACAATTGGCCTGTTGAAAATCCCGGCGCTTCAGTGATCGTGCATCTAATGTATACTACATTAGGGAATTGAGAATGTTAAGAGCCTCAGATTATGCAATTAGTAGGTTCACAGAATAGTTTATTTTCTGGTAGGCCTATATGTAAACATGTAGGTTCACTTTGTGAATTTTCGAATTCGTTCTTAAAATTTAACTCTTATGTGTCCTCAGCGCAGTGGTTTCAAAACAAATGGTAAAGTTCCAAAACAGTCCCGCTACTCATTTGCATGCATTGCACAAAAAAATGAAGAATTCAAAAAACCTTAGTTGTCAAAAGTAAGCCAGAGTCTTCCAGTACGTAGCACCGAACAGACAAAATGTAACTAAAAGAAAGTAAATAAGAAGCAGAAAATATTTGTCTAATTGATTTATTGTATTAATATGACATTGTTTTCAATTTAGAAAACTTACCAAAGTGGTCTGCTCTTCTACAATGACGTTGGGCATACTTCCTTTTCTGTCAGAGCTTTGCTAAGAAAACGTGTAA
This sequence comes from Rhipicephalus annulatus, assembly GCA_013436015.1. Classification (NCBI taxonomy): domain Eukaryota; kingdom Metazoa; phylum Arthropoda; class Arachnida; order Ixodida; family Ixodidae; genus Rhipicephalus; species Rhipicephalus annulatus. The sequence goes on from WOVY01005510.1 coordinate 90,220, forward strand.
CATGATATAACGCAATTGCAAATGGCAAAGCGTACTTCAATGAAAGTGCGAGTGGACCCTACGTATATTCTGACACACATTGTTACACACTGCCAACGCTGACAATAAAGCTTGAGAGTCGCATAATGTTTCTACAGCTAATATGTTCTATACTGTCGAAGTGCGTTGAGTACATGCTGGTGACAGCTTCAAATGCTTCAGATGGTTGAAAGAGAAGCCATGTTTCGCCTCTACGAAACGGCGGGGTGTGCCGAAATAATGACCACTGTTTGACAATTTACGAGTCTCAAGGTAAGACGGACGACCCTTGCAACAACCTCAGTTTTTGCACTTTTCACTCTAGCAAATATTAGCAGTTCGCAGCATGAAAAAATCAAATTTTCATGAAGACAAAAGAACGCGATCGTTGCTTATTTGCAGTTATATGCGCTTTCTGTCATACGCATATGTGTATATAATTATTCATCTCCTGTTTTACTCTTTGTACTGTTAAAAAGAACTCCTGAGGTAAGAAAGGCGTTCTATTTGCAGAATCCGTTTGCACCCTAAAATTATATTCCATCACTTTCACAGGGTATAGCTCGATGACTTATCGGCGTATAACTTGTGGTGCCACAATGCCATAGGATAAAAAAAAACCATTAACCGCCGAGCTAGCAAGAGGCTGAGATGCACGGCTAAATTTAATACTCAGTGGCCACAATTAAATGGAAGCGACTTGTAGATATCAGCGCACTTATATTCATATCTATGTGTATACTAAGGAAACCAAGCGATTAAAATGATTTCCTGTGCCCAGCCGTGGCACGCCTCATATTTACGTCTGGTTTCGACACGTAAAACACCAGCCTGTCCTTTTTTTTAACATGGCTGCACATAAAATTAGTATCCCAGTTTTTGCGCGAGCTTATAAGAAAACGACACTGTCAGCTGTGTAGCGTACCTCGTTACTATGTAAGTGCCCTTTTATAAACATACATAAGCCTCATGATATGTTTCTTAGCACTCTCACTTTACTTCATTCTACCATTCTTTCACTTTGTTTGGTAACCAGCCGCTGTTACCTCCGGATAACCTTTCTTCCTTTTTCATATATTTTATCTCCACGCATCTACTTTTCCAAAAGAATACATAAAAAGTAATGAAAATTCATGCGTCAAAAATACGGCGTTCGTATTTTATGAAATGGGATTATTCTTTGGCTATTTATGGTTTGTCCGAGGGTATGCTTCTCCTTTCTGCAGGAAATATTCTTGTATCTCATGTATTTACTTTAAAAAAACAAATACACAAAAGTAGTGGAATTTTATGCGTCAAAAAGACGGTGTTCCTATTTTATGAAATGGTTATTTTTTGTTTATTTCTGGTTTGTGCGAGGGTATGCTTCACCTTTCTGCAGGAACTCTTCTTGTCAACATGGTTCTCCAAAAATTACCAGCAAAACCTTAGAACAGCTTTAAATGCGTAATCATGTCTTCGTTGTGTACACTTGATAATAAAACTGCGACACTTGTGCCTTTGCGCTGTTACTATATGTAGGCACATGCGTACTTTCACATGAGATGTTCACCATGCTGCAGAGTGTCGCGTCCTCTGTACACCAAGAAAACCTTGGTGCCCTATTACTTTCGGCGTGCCACCATCTAGTCTTTCTCATGCATTGTGGTAGCTATACGCTCACTTGATACGCAGTTTATTTTTATGGGGTTCTTTTTTGTAACTGAAGTGCGAGTGAGCTGATAAATGGTAAATCTGGGGTGGTATTTTCTAAGCGTTCTATCGCAGGGGTAATTCAAAGGTCCTAAGCTTCTATAGTTATATTGGTGACACTGCCTCAATCATTCATTCTTTAATATAATGTGGCACAAGGAATTGGTGTTCCGTGCCGTCATCTTACTTTAGTATTGTCTAGAAGTGTGGTGGAAATTATTGACCATTCCTATTGCTGACTCTCAGAAGCAAATAGATGTATTTGTCACCATAGCCTATCAGTCTACGAAATCTAATTGCTTGTGGCAAAGGCAGCGCAAGGATGCGCCCAGACGGCAAGCCGCACACACACACACACACACACACACACACACACACACACACACACACACACACACACACACACATGCACACACGCACACACATGCACACACACGCGCACACACACACACACACACACACACACACACACACACACACAAGCAAGCAAGCAAGCAAGCTAAATTGGTCTTTTCGCTTCTGTTTGGGTCAGGTTGTCATGTTTATAGATTGGTTAATTTCAATAGTACGTTGCCGTAAGGGGTGTCCTAAGCTTCTATAGTGATATTGGTGAAACTGTATTCAAGTAAATTCTTTGTAATGCTCCTGACTCAGTGCATTTTGTTTTGTTTTCCTTTTTGCTCTGCGTATTCAACCTTTTTTCTGACGCTTTCCAGTCTATCTATAGCCCACGTGTTCAGTGTTGAGTTGCTGAGCGCTTCGTTTATTGGTTCGTGTATACTGGTTGTCTAGAACGTCCCTAGAACGGGACGTTAAACATGTAGTATGACTCAGAATGTGCCTCTATTAAGCGGCAGAGTCACAGTGACACCTACATTGCGATCTAAATCGTATCATTGAGATATATAGTCAAACGGATCATTGTTTAAAAATTTTGCACACTTGACGAAGGAGCAGTCAGCAGTGCTACCCAAGTTGTGAGAGGGGCAAAAGAGCATTCGTTTCGTGGGACAAATAGTTTAGTTGCGTAAACAAAACACTGAGGTATCGCACACTTCAATTGTACTCGCCCCTTTTGCATTAGTAATTAACTCACAAAGACACTGATTTTATATTTTGTTTCTTTCTATATCATTTAGTTTTCGTTTTCAATTGGTAAATGTTCATCCCTTATGTAGTATGCTTACCCGAGCAACTTGCTGTTGTAACCGCAAATGAGCGCTGCAAAGTCATTTCGCAGTTTAGCGCACGTTAACTGCGTTAGCGCACTTACAAGCATAAAGCAAATGTATTACTCCATTAACCCAGGTTTGCGGAGCTCAACACGTAGAACATTTAAAAATGAACACCCACTTTTCTTCGAAGCCTTTGCTCGACGCCGTATTAATTTTAACGGATATAAATGCTCGTTCTACTGCTTGCAGAGAAAACAGAATGGGGTTTACTTTTGTAAATGAAGTGCCAGTGAGCTGATAAATGGTAAATCTGGGGTGGTATTTTCTAAGCGTTCTGTCGCAGGGGTAAATCAAAGGTATATCTGGGGTGTTATTTCCTGAGTGTTCTGTGCATCAAGAGAGAGGGATCCAATGGGAGAACGGGAGGTAGCAAACTGTTCATCGGCAATTTCAGATAAATCAGAAATGCTTTTGACACATAAAATGAGGAATTATAGGAGCTAAAGAAGAATATTCGCCGGCATTGTTTTTTAAAGCATGAGATTGATGAGCAGGATGACTTCAAAAATTTACTTTTGTTAATTTATCGTATGGACGCTATATAGGTGATGTCGCAAATTTACGAGCCATACGGTGGTAATTTTTCCTAGCTACTCCTGTGAGACGGGTGTTAGCCAGGCCTAAAACTGGCTAATTTGATTCTCTTGGTTCAAGCGCTTACGTTTTGATGCGATTCAAGGCGCCCAGAGACCTTTTTGTGTCCGTTTTATTGACAGAATGGCACCTTTTTCCATTTCATGCCCGTTCTCTAGTTATTTCCACGTCTTAAACATTACACTAGCGTCAACTAATCCAATGCAGCTTCCTTGCGTCCTTAAGTTCAATTCGTTTTTGATTCTGTGACAGGACGCTTACGATATAGCACCACGGACGTTTTCAAGCCCGTAGCAACGTGGTTGTTGAAGCAGAAGTTGTGATTAAGAAAAAGCACCTGTATTTCAGTTATTACCACTGAAATGACGGTTTATGTTTGTCTACACCTAAATCACTGTTAGTAGTGTTAATCATGACATTTGTAATCGATAAGAGTATATGAAGTTCTTATATGGACACGACACTGCTATGTACGTGAAACGCAAAACCTTTCGTAGCTTCGTTCGAGTCTTATAGTTAGTTAGAGGCCTTCATTCGTTTACATATGCATTAGAGATAACTTAAACTGATGACTTTGATAGCATGATTGTTTTTTATTCAAAGTGACGTGTTCTCTTAAAAATTTCGGCTTTCGGATATTATTATTGTAACAAAGCTTAGAAGGCACTTCCAGTTGAATATTCTAGTATATAATGTCGGCGCAGTTAAATTACCAGAAAATTGAGGTTGAGAGAATCGCGGCGAAACCCTTGAGTACATTAATTATACTATTTTAGTGTGGTGTTTGACATCCAAAAACCACCATATCATTGAGAGACGTCGTAGTGTAGGGCTCCATAAATTTGTACTACCTGGTGTTTTTTTAACTTGCACCCAAATCTTAGCACACGGGCCTAAAGAATTTTCGCTGCTTGAGCACAAGTGCCTAATTTTATGGCTTTCTAACTGCCCTTTTTTTTAATCAAACTGAGGACTTCATTAGGTGTTGGCACTTTGTAAAAATGAAGGTGAAGCTTCATAAACTAGGTACTTCTACAGTTGAAATGATTTTTTAACGTTATTAAAGTATTGCAATTATCCAACTAATCAGCTTAACATATGTCATGACCTATTTATCTAATGTTGTCCACAGCTGTAGTGTACTGATGCTATGCTATAGGCTCTATGTAGCCAGTTTGGCTTACTACCACATTTTGCTGAGTAATAAATAAGAAGAAACGCACACGTGCCAGAATTCTCAGATAGATATCTTGATATAATGAGTACATTAAATTCCGCTGTCTTTCCTTTACTTTTCTGTATTTCGCTCTCTGTAATCTTGCAAATGATTAAACATGATTCTACTTGGATTGTTTATCGGCAAATTTAAAGTTAAGCTTGCGTAAGCTTCCATGTACTGCATAAAATGGTCTTTTATTTATTGAGATGTATTCATCCGAAAAGTGTCAATGTGTGTTGCCATGCTGAGCAGTTGTGTCATTGACAGCCTGGAAGCGCATGTTGCAGTGCATCAAGCTTCAAGAGAGAGATAAAGATACAAGGAAAGGCAGGGAGGTTAACCAGACGCACATCCAGTTTGCTACCCTGCACTGGGGAAGGGATAAAGGGGAGAAAAGAGGTTGCAGAAAAATTTTAGTGTATCCTCTGATCTGGACAAATGCGCCTATGGTTAATTAATGATTTAATAAAGCGGCTGGTCATCTTCAATAAAAAAATGCTGTGTTCTTACGGTCTATTGACATCTATAGTCTGCGACAATCTCATTCTTTGCAGGCGTGTTTCCTACCGTAGCAGCTAACGTTGAGCCTCTATCCGTTACAAAAAAAGGCTCTTTAAAGTTACTCAGTATTGTGTCTCTCGCTGCCCGATTGACTTATGGCGGGGAAATTACAATTTTTATATCTTATATGTAAGCGAAGTTCTTCTATCGATATATAATGCAATGAAAAATAACTACGAGGGAAGTGAGTCGAAAATTCCCTGCGATGCGTTTCTCAATGCCTTTCTTTTTTTTTCGTGTAAAAAAAAACATACTAGCGAACCTTTAATTTTATAATGTCGCCCACCCATCGCAAAAAGTTACGACATGAAAAACTTATATATCTGAAGTGAGATCTACAACATGTCGTCTTTTTCTTCGTCCGTATCGACGGATAAGACTTGAAAACACGCTTCCGCTCGCCGCGAAAGGCGAGTCATACAGTAGTATGTGAAGGAAATGGAGCCGCGGAAGAAGCCTCTATAATTCTTTTTTTTTTCGAGGTTTAAGTGTATCGTCACGCTTAAAAGAGGCAAGCTCTTTTCAAAATTCTCAGCTGAGCTTCAGTTTTTGTTGATTACTTGGAAGTTCTCAGCGGCTTCTCAAGAACCTTGCTCAAGTGTGTTGCACGGATTGCCTTTCACTTTGTGCTCTGAAAAAGCGGCTGTGGAAGCGAAACAATTCGACAACAATTCTGCGTTTTAACAGCGGGGCTTTTTTAGGGACAGCTGCATGTTAAAAAAAATAGATGGCACAATCACTCAGTGACAGTGACTTGCCTCAGTGACAATGCGGCTCCTGTTTACTAGATGCTGATGTTAAGTTGGCCTATAATATATATATATATATATATATATATATATATATAATGTATGGCAAGTTACCTTTTTACCCACTTTTCTTTCTTCTTATTTAGATTACATTGGTTATCATAACGTTCCCTGTACATTCCTTGGCTTGGCATTATTGTTTGTTAGATCTCATTAATATAGTGTCAAAACACTGACAACGAGCCCTTAGGTATACACTTTTTAATTCGAATCTATTGAACCGAATTCTCGCATATATATATATATATATATATATATATATATATATATATATATATATATATATATATATATATATAATCTCTGTGTTGGCAGTATTATAAATTATGTAAGCCGTATGTGCTATGCCTAATGAGTAGTTTTTATGCTGCAGCTGGCGACATGCACCATAAGAAGCGATAATTATAGCGCGAGAACAGCACGACGACAAAGAGACAAGAAAGGCACTAAGGACACGAGCCTTGTTGTCTCTCTGTCATTGTTCTATTCTCGCGCTATAACTATCGTCATGTCATACAAACTTGCACAAGCTGCCGCACCGTACAAGGCTCCATGCTCTAAAGAAAGTAGTCTCGACCTACGTTAAAGAAGCCATGTGACTTTTTTCTCACAATCTGTGTAATTCTTTGTGCCTTCTCAAACTATACGGCCAAATTTTGGCGCATTTACTATAGCCTTTCACAGATAACTCAATAGTTTCTGAAGCAATCCAAGGGCCTGTGACTGGCTCACTCTTGAGCCATGGCGTAACAAACTGCTTGTCAGAGAGTGTCAGCATGCGATCCGGTGGAATATTTTGTTCCGCGCTCAGCTGCGCGTTCTATCGAGCTATTTCAGAGCTCTTTATTCAGGTTGGCATTGTAACTGAACGAATCGCAGCGGCTGAAGCATTGCTAGAAGGCGACAACTTCGATTCGGGCAGAACAAAACGTCACACGCACCATGGCGAAATGATTGTGGGCGGTTTCGTTGCCGTAAACATATAGGGTTTATTTTGCACTGACATATTATTTTACAGTCTGTTGTTCATATAAGTGCAGATGCAATGGACCATCTCGATATATATTTCGTAGAAAACAAAGAAGTGTAGAGTGACGGTGTGATAGACCCTTCGTGTTCAAGACTAATACCACGCATCGAAGCTTTCTTTCAAGAGCTACATGAAAAGTACCAGAATATTTCTTTCAATTCAATGCTATGTAGCTGTGTTATGCATAGGGCCTCATCAGAGTGTGCGCCGCTCTCTTCTCACGGGTAAGGGATCGTAGTATATTTAGCAAGAGTGCACGGTATGACTTTCAGCGTAGAAATGTCGCAGCTAGGCATAGCAAGTCGTCAGCGCTATCGCGCCGGTGCAGCTATTCATAAACTTCTGCCACGGCGTCTGCAGCAACCATCAACTCTTAATTATGTTTTCGAAGCCTCTATGACGTGCGCTTCCACGCATCGCCAAGTCTTCAAAGCGAAGCTGAAGCCCTTGAGCCGAATCAAAGTCGACCGCCAACTCCCCTAATTAGTTGGCCGCCAAGTCGTCCGTGTACACCACCCACTTACGACGCCCTAAAACCATGCACGTAAAAGATTAGAAAAAAGGGAGAGTGCTCAACTACACTTTCTTGGAGGCGAGCTCCTTTGCAGTTTCGCAAGGATAATTTTGGTTTTGAACTTGAGTAGTTGAAGGGTTAGAGAAGCATTTAGGTGGCGCAGTAAGTACTGAAACTTCCAATTATCGTTGTGCTTCAATTGAGGTAACGCCCAAACCGGGCCAAACAAAGTGACGCAAGAAAATTGGCATCCCATGGTCAGCAGTTTCAGCAATGTTCAGCGAGAGTATTTATCAATAATAAAATATTATAATAATAATAATGATACTATTACTACTAATAATAAAATATTACCTAATGCGCATATATGCTTTGAGGATAATAGCAATACAACCTTCATGTTGTTGATATTTTAAATGCGAAGCATTTCTTATCGAAATTCAGCGACTTTTAGCCTATCTATCTATCTATCTATCTATCTATCTATCTATCTATCTATCTATCTATCTATCTATCTATCTATCTATCTATCTATCTATCTATCTATCTATCTATCTATCTATCTATCTAACCGCTTAGGTTTGGGTGCTCTCGTGTTCACCCCATTTACTTGGCGTGAACCAAAATTAGCATGAGAGGGTAGGATGGTTTGACGAATACGACGCGCTTGTCAAGATACGAATAATGTCACAATCACGTGACGTACCTCGTCAAACACTTCCAGCCAGACAGTGGCACATACCTACGGGCCGGTATGTGCAACTGGTATGCGGGTATGCGCCACAGGTGATTGACACTTGGAATCTGCTCAGAGACGACGAGAACACGGGCAGTTCTAACGCGCGAGTGTTCAGAAATACCCGACATCGGTAGCATCGACCCAACGAGTCCCCGTTGGAATCGAACCTAAGCATTCTGGGTGATGATGAAGCATTTTACCACACAGCTATGCCAGGTCTCGGAACTACTTTTCAAATAGGCGCTAATCTCCGTGAAACGCTATAGTGGTTTCAGTGCTGCCTGCCCAATTTTATAAACATTACATATTCACTATTTTAATACAGCTGTCACGTCAGGTTAACGTCGGCTGTGGTCAGTTGTCATGCGCTGTAGTTGTTTATGTAGTAGTGTCCAGGGCAAGCATCTTCGCGAGCATCAGCGCTTCATATAAGCTTCTGGTGTTGCTAATAGGCATGTTCTAGTTGGCATCGTTGGGCAAGTGCAAACAACTGGTTATATACACATCCGCAACTCTTCAAGATATGTCTGTGTATGCGACATTTGTACATTATTTTGCGTCAATCTCATGACGTGTCGCTCAATAAAAAGATTGCAACACAGTCACCTTTCTTCCGCATGCTTAGCATAACGTTGATTCTCAGGTACGTGGAATCTGGCGAATTTTTTCAGGAGAAACTTAAGATACCGAACATTAGGAAAACTAGATCAGCCGTTTTGTATTGCATCTGGAACATATAGATGAATATAAACTATCCGAAAACTAATGCCGCTGCCATTAAAGCGAGTACAAAACAGTCAGACGACAAGGTTTTGAATTACGTGGGCAGCCAGATATACAGCAGCATAGGTATTAGAACACTGTTTGAAAAATGGTATAAGTCACTTGTTCATAGAACACATGAAGACGCACTGTCAAAGACAACGAGAATTGTAACTCGTGCGTGTTACAATGAATGAAAGATGATGTGATCATATTTTGTTTAGAAAGGGCAAAACGCATCTTTACATGTTTAAACAGTCGTTCAGTATTGGTGGCCGATCTTTTTCAATGAACTACTTTACCTAAAGCAAGCAATGCCAACCAAATCCAATGAAGAATACGTGAAGAATTAATGACGTTTAGTGCTGCTTCTTTCACTAATGACTACGCAGGTAGGCGAGCGTGGCGAAATGACGCTTCTAAATGGAACTGCGGTGACACGCCTTTTCGTATACCGGCAGCGTGCCATCTCGAACTCCATGAGGTTCTTCGCAGATAGGCAAAGGAATCGTGAGCAGACACTCCTCATGTTATTTTTTGCTTGCGTGATATTGTTTCCATGCGGTTCTACGAGATCCTCCGTGTCATTGAATTCCTGTCACAAGGTCTGCTGGAAGAGGCGTTCCCTCAGACATCGTCACTCGCATCGCGCACGTTATGGTTTTTTCACCAAGCCGCATCAAGGCTCTCCTGTTGCGAGAGCTACACACATTGAACACGACACAAGGCGGAGGAGCAAAGATGGAAATCTTATCACTACGGAAAGAAGAAAAGAAGATTAAAAAGCTACAAATTCGTCGAAAGAAAAGTTTAGAAGAGGCTTCTCGGCATTTCCTTACCTTGATGCGCACCTTTTTTTTTTCTCGTGGCCTTCCTGTCAGAAAGCAACAATGCGTGGTACGTGCACTGCAGTGTAAATCTGTCGTGGCATCTGCCATTCTGTTTTCCTGTCACTGCGCAAAAAGTATACGCGATGCGAAGAGTAGAATGTTTACACGTATACGCTGTCATGTGTGTTAGACATGCGGCTTTTCGAAAGCGGCCAAGCTTTTCCTCTCACTGGTTTGCCACAAAGTTAGGATTAGAACGAGAACGTGGTCGCTTGCTCCATCAAAAACTCAAAGGTACAGCTAGTGGCAGTTGCCTTAGTTCAACACTTAAACAAAGGCTTCTCACGTATTAAGATGGTAGTGTAGCAGATGTCCTAATCAGTATACGCCTATGAAATAATACGAAAATACCCGCGTTATGATTGCACGAGAGCATGTGCCGCCTTTGCCAGCCTTGCATTGTGTTACTGCACAGTCCTTCTTTGTTACCAAATCATAATATCCATAAACTTGATCCCATTTCGTGGAGGTACTGGGTAGGAACTGCATCGGTCATTTTGTCCGGTGCTTTCTCGGGCAACATTGTGAGAGCATAGCTTCAGGTCGGCTTGGCGGGTCTCTGCAACCTGCGATGGGGGATCTCAGTCATGAGGGATCCCAGTAATGTGAGATCTCAGGTTTGGGGGATTACAGTAATGTGATGAGATTTATTGACGCTATGGAGTCGTAACGAAGGATGACCATACGGTAACATAGTGCAAAGCTGGAAAAGACATCAAAGGCTCTCCAGCAACCTTAGCGTGGTTATTAATTCTCTTTCACAGGCGCGTGCCCGTTGCTGCATCTGCTTCACTACAAGGTTTAGAGTTCAGTGGTACACTGCTGCACAATATTTTATGAAGGCTCACTGAAATTATGTATGATGTTTTGAATATTTTAATCTAATAAAATATTCGCCTGAGTATCCTTGCGTTCATAGAGTGCTTTCATTGTGTTTTTTTTCTTCCTAATCTTTTGCCAAAAATATATTTAAATGGAAGTTCAGTAAATCGCGTGTTACATAGAAATTACCACCCAAGCACTCTAAACAAATGGGTAACCAGCGAGAGCTGAAACGTGTGGCCCCAGTGTTCAGCAGTGGTTTCAAGCTGACGCTGAATCGAAGTGTTTCACACTTATTGGTTACATTTTCTTTTCCTAATGATGTTACACGTACGTTTGACCTGGGTTTACCAAGGCTTAGGTTTACCGACGTTGCAGCTGGAAAGAAAGTGTTGCCGGAGAAACGTTCACCGAAAGCTGGCGCTCACCCCTCTTTACGCACTCCCGTAATCGTCACGTTGACGCTGTCATGTCAGCACCGGTGCTTGTTTGGTGCAGTGTTTTTGCAAGGGTTTGACATCGAGAGTTAACTCGGTGGCGTGGTCTGCAGGATCCACCCGCCACAGGAGCTTGTGTTCCCGTTCTCTCTTTACCGCAGCTTGTAAGGCTACCGAATAATCGGTACGCAGTTCCTGGCATTACTCGGCCTCCCAGGCCTGTTTTTTTGCCCGAACTGCACAATCAGCCCAGTGAATGTGAACTCTTTCACGTTTATACTGTCAGCGCTCTTCGAAAGTTGTCTGTGGCTTACCCATGTGAAAGGTTTCAGTAGAAACTGATGAGATGATGACGCGCACGTGCTATAGGCGCCCCGGCTGCGATGGGGTAGACGACGCCACTGACAGAGTAGCCAATGGCAGCACGTATTCTGGTACTACGCTGAGAACGACGCAACTGATAATAGCACAGCCATTGGAGACCACTCGTCATACCGCAGCTGAGCTTTTTTTGGGGGGAGGGGGGGGGGGGTTCTTTTAGCTCTATTCAGCTTTCGCTGTAAAATAGCGCACCTTGCAATAGTGGCGCAAGGCTGGAACCAACAATTCATCCAGAGTTCGGCTGAGAATTTATGAAGTTTTCGCAACAGTAATGCCAAACTTTTGCTCAAGACGGTAAAATTTTTGCTACTTGCATCAAGTATCAGTAGGCTTGGCTATCCCCCTGTTATGGTCGGTTCTCCACACAAAACACGTTTCGGGTGCCTTTGGAGAGAACATGTCGAGGGACTAGCTGTTACGCGATGTTGACTATTATTCACGCGTCTAGCTGTTATGTGGTTCTTGGGAGAACCACTTCATGTTGCTAGTTGTTATAAGTGATTTGGAGTCACCTGACTAGATGATACGTGTTTTAGTCCTGTGACATTTTTTTGTGTCTATGGCAGCAAGATGTCGCGTGACAAGCTGTTACATAATTTTTACTGCGTATGTAGTTGATAAGCGGCTTATGGCGGTAACATCTCATATTCCTAGATGTTACGGCATGTTAGGGGCCTTTTAGTCATGTGACTAAACGTTACCGCGTGTAATGAGACGTTAGTAATGTGACTAGATGTTACGTAAAATTAGTAACGCATTAGTCACGTGTCTTCATGTGACGTGGTTTTATTCCTGTTTAGTCACCTAAGTAGTGTATGTTAACTTATTCTCGTTCACATGAATATTCATTCTGTAAAGTAACGTTATTTCCTCGCGTAACTAGATGTGGCGGGATTTCGCATGATTTCAGTCCCTTGAATGATTGTTACGTAATTGCGTATCTTTCTATTTTCATGACTGTAATTGTTACATTATGTGAGTTATTTTTGTTAAATGACTAGTTACGGGATATCCGTCATGATAGCATAGTTGCAGTGTGCCGCGCTGTTAAGCTTGAGGGTGGGACTTTGATTCCGGCCACGGCAACAGCATTTCGACAGGGGGCAAAACACCGAGAACGCAGGTGTACTTGAAATGAAGCGCACGTAATGGTCAAAATTTCTGAAGCCTCCCACTATGAAGTCTCGCGATAGCATATCGTCATTTTGGGATGTAAAACTCTCATAGTACTGTATAGCTTGTGCATGGTGACACGTGATTTTTCTCCCCTGACTACGTGCCATGCAATGTAACGTAATGTTTTCCTGTAGTTATTGCATTCTACCACCAGACAGATTAGTTTACGTGTTGTGAGAGTGAAGCAGAAGATTGAGAGAATGAAGCGAGTGCACGCCGGTTCATTTTTGTTCACACTACCTGTATTAACGGCTTGGATGTGAATTTTACTCTAATGAAGATACCAGAACTGAGGAATACTGCGTGAAGTTCGTTCATGTGCAGATCATGGAAACGTTACTGACTGCTGCGTGGAACAAGAAGTTCATTAACTATCCAATGAGATAACACACAACAGTGTAGCTAATAAGCCAAAAAAGACCACTTTTTCATATATCTTCCAATTTACACTTTCATAACTTTCATTTTAGGAGCTTTCATAAGCTCTCAAACCTGCGTACTTTCACGGTGAGCTCGAACTTGAAAGCGGGATCTCTAAAAAGAAAAAAAAAGTCAAAAGACGCTGCTGAAACAAGGACATAAGCAGGTTCGGTGATAGCGAATGTCAAGGCAAACGATCAGAAATGCAGACAGTTTAGAAACCAAGCCAGGGAAGACAGGTCAAAGAAAAAAAAAAGAAACACAGTATGAGAGCAAACAGCACTCCTTCTTCTGGCCGTCTATTGTGTTGTTTTTTCGACAAAACTAGTAAATCCACAGAAAGTGCTTTCGAAAACCTAGACCTACCAGAGTCACAGCCAAGCAGGCGTGTGAAGTCGTACGCCCATCAACAGATCGCTGCAGGCGTTGACAACGCCTTCGTTGACGTGGATGAGCGCCCTCCCTTATCCATAGTGGGCAGCGCACAAAAGGAAACACACAAGAGAAGGAAACAGGACAAGCGCTGGTCTAACAACTGAAAGTTTTATTTGAAAGAAAGCATATATATACATGTGTACACAGAAAATCATGCACTACGCAAGATTACATCCGATCAATGAAACCAATCTCCTGTTCAGGTTATTTCTGCGGTGAATTGTTGTGTTTTTTTTTCTCCCATGAGATCGGAGGCATTGATCGGAGGCAGAATCAAATGCGGTGGGTGTCGAACGCAGACCGAAGATAGCTGGATGGTGGTCGTCTGGCTGCCGCGTAGTGTATATATAAAAAGGAGAGGCATCCTTATACTCAGAGACAGCTGATGCCTTGCAAGAAGGGGTAACTCGGGCTTCAAGATAGATGGGTGACAGGATAAAGATGACGAGGAGTTGACTTTGATGCCTCTTGATTTGTAGAAACCAGAGTGCTGAGAGATTCATGGAAGAAATGCCAAGAAAAAGAGCGTCTTTGAAATAGCTTTCCAGAGTACCACATCAGTCGTTTATATTTCAATTGCTTGTTTTATTCGGTGTTTCTTTCCGATTTCCGTATGAACGAACTCAGAGCACATTTTTTACATAGTCGAAATAAGCAATTTTGGGCGGAATCATGCTCAAAAAGCTACGCAAAATATGGCGAAAATAACAACGACCATAATGAGAACAATATTTATTCGTTATTTTAGAAGCCCTACTTTATCAGAACGGGCTGTATGCCTAAATTTATTGAAAGCGGGAAGCACGAAGGACCATATAGATTGAAGAACTTACGAACGCTCTCACAGGGCTCATAACAATAGCATTGAAAAATGGAGGTGCTCTATTCGCTGCACAGAAATTACCCTTATTAACCACAATTTCTATAAGTCATAACAAGATAACAAATAAATCGTCGGTAAATAGAGCTACAGCAGCTCAAAATACAGGCGTCACTGAGATCTAACGCATACCATCTTACAATAAGAGAAACAAATTGACGCTGTTATATTTGCATTACTCACATTCTGAACATCAACGGGACATAGTGAATAAAGTAGGTCCATCAGGACACTTGAACATACTGAACATGGCTCGATAAACACCAATAAAGCTTTTTTTGTTCATTTAAGAGAGACCTAGGCAATGAACTAGTTCCCAAACACTGTCCAAGTATTCTAATTTCGTTGTATGGCACCAAAAATAGTTTTACAAAGTGTGCATTCCCAATATTATCTATCAAAAAGTCTCGCGACTGTGGGCACCATTATGAAATTTGATAACTTTATTGCAGCGATAATGAAGATCAGTTAGAAGTCTAAACACTAATTGGGTTTATTTATACGTCTTTGACAAAGAATGATTGATCGACTTGGCTGCAAAAGTGACTGCATTGAACAAAGGAACTTTTTCTCAAAGGTAAGGCCAAGCTTAGGCTTCTGGCATTAAAATCAAAAAACCACTCTGGGTAATAGAAAGCCATAATTTTTTGCGAATGATTGCATTACTAAGTCACAAAACACTGTTTAGTAATGTAATCATCTGCACATCACCGACCCCACCATTCTGTCTGCATAAGTATTGAAGAAACTTCACTCTTATAGCAGCTAATTTATATAGACCTTGTTTTTCGGCTCAGTTAGACTCGTCGTGTTTATCCGGTATTTCACACCTTTAGTACATTGGTATGTGGCATTTATTTTATATAAAGTGTTCAAGAAATATATGGCGGGGCTAGTGCCTCGAGAGGTAAAAAGTAAATAAAGGAGACATGGGGCCTGCCATTTAATCGTGAAACTCAGTCACCTAATGGTAAATCTGGAGACAACTTACATGAATGTTCGTCTGTTGAAGTGGGGAAGACAGCATAGACGCAGCACGTAAAAAAGTAAAGGAGGTTTGCTAATTACGTTTGACGTGAAAAAAAATACGAAGCGGTGTGTTTTTCAGTTGGTATGAAACGGTGATTCAAAATAACGTAACCTACCTATATATCCAACACGTAATTATACTCTTTCCAAGAAGTTGTCATTTAACAACTTTTACAGTGGCTATTGAAACCACTGAAGAATTGCCATTGAAACCACTGAAGAATGAATGTGGGATGAGCATCAAACACAAGTAGTGCTTCATCAAGGCGAAAGCCTTAGCTCATCAAACGTGAGAAGGGACTGGTGTCACACGCCCGCGTCTCCATCGGCAGTGCCAACACGAGTGATACAAGAAAAGATCACCGTTACAAGATGACGCCACCATATGACGTCATCATGACGCCAAAGAACAAGCGCATCAAAAAGTAGTGCGCATGGCGCACACAGAGTTTACAAGTCACTCTAAAAACATTCTAATGATTCCGGGGAATGCCTTCATGCTCGCCTCGAATATTGACGTAATCAGTGGTATGCTAAACGCAGCGCTGGGTGCTCTGCGAACGGGAATCATTTGGTTCTCGTCCTGCGCACTCCCAGAGCTTTCAAAGTAGCGGAGTTTGATATTTAACACTTGTTTCAAGTGCTTCAGATGCTCTCACGTTCATCGAATCCTAAATGTCGAGGAGATCATCAACAGAAAGATCATAATGAATAATAAAGTGATCCTGACAGCTTGTCTCACTTCGAAATATACACCTTTACAGGAATATTTGACGGCAATGCAGTACACAAAATACTCTATTTGGATTCTCACGGCTCACCAATCCTATAAACCATATAGCAGTGTCTATTGCAATTCATCTAGTTTTTCGTTACAGTCACTATGTTCTGGTTTGCCTACTTTGTCTTCGTAAATGTTTTTCCAAGAAGCCTAACAGGGAACCAGTAAAGGTCTGACAGTGCTGCGCAGTTCCTTCAGTGCCGAGGTTTACGATGTTGGCCGTTCTCGTAAGCATTAAAAGCTATAGAGGAGAAAGTAATTAATTTATATTTACAGAACAAGGCAGGCTGTCAACAGTGCGTCTGTTACGACCAATTTATTCTTTCTTGTCTTTCGTATTTTGTAGAATGAAAACGACAAAGATAAAACGGCTTTGCGCTAGCGTTTGCTTCATGTATTTCACAACACGCAGAACGTATATACATCTTCTTTGCACTGTTGAGTGTGCGTAAAAGTTTACGCTTGTTAGGTCAAACAGAAAAAAAGCATTCTTCGTTCTCTTCTAAGACCGTTGTAAATTCGCCACTACCAGCAACATCTTGCAACATCCTCTTTTACGACGACACGGTTGACCTAATAACCAACAGTGAGTTAGGACACCAATAAATATCTTTCAAGGCAGAGTCACGAAGAAAAAAACGCTATCGTGGTAATCTAAAATAGCTAAACCCAAGAAACTAAACGAAAGATAGAGATCCTGAAAGTGAAAAAAGGTAACATCTTACCAAGTCAAGTGCAGACTAAATGACCATTATTTAGTTACTGGTAGAACATTCAAGATTTCAAAAAAACAGAGCTCACATTGAATAAAAGCTGGCTATTAGCCTGAGAAAAAGCAGCATTAAAAAAAACAGCGTTGAAGAGATATTCACGTACTTAGTGAAAATGCACTCATGAGTGTACGTAGATCTTTTGTAATAGCAGAACAGTAACAGAGTGAAATGCTGCGGAGCTGAAGATATTACGCTTTTTAAGCTTTTCTTTGGGTTCATGAACTGCTTGAACGGAGGAAAGTAGCTCATAACTTGATGGTTCCTTCGAAAGTCGTGAGGGCTGATTTATTGCAAAACTGATTGTTTGACTGAACTGTTGAGTCGATGCTTTGATATTTAATGCATTTACTAGGTAAAGTTTTAAATGTAGCACAATATTTTTGAATATGCATCTCTGAGTTCCACTTTTGAAAAACTCGACATCACATTGATGGATTGGTTGAGGGAGGACTCTGAAATAAGGACATTAAAAAGTTCGTGTCATTTTCCGTGCACCCAAATTCAAGTTCACTGTTGTTTTTCTGCTTGTTCGCTATCTTTAAATTTTTGTAGTTCGCCCAAAATGAAAAAAGGTTTTCTCAATCTTATTACTGGTATGACGTAGCCTCTAGGACAAAACGCTGTGCGATATTACATAACGTGGTAGATAATTACAGTGTAGGTGATGGGCTTTGAAAGTGGGTTCCACATAACTCATGGTTTCCGTGAAGGGCATGTTAGGATATCTTGAGAGGCCAGGAGAACTGCAACCCTCTCTTTCTTTATTCTCATCAGCCACTAATTTGCTTACTTTTAAAAGCCCCCCAGATGATACAGAAGATCATGGCCTCTCAATAACCCTTTCGAGGACAGACACAGCTCGGAAGCTCTGCATGTTTGCTTACAAATGCACCACATAAAATTGGATCACCTAACTATCATGCGTGCAAAATTACGCTTCCTTGATACTGCGTTCAGAAATCGTCTTGCATCAAGACTCCACCGAAATGACGCTACCGTTCTGTGTAGATTATGGCTGGGTGTCACGTTTAGACACGCGTATGCATCGCGTGTAGGTATGGCAGACAATGATAGACATTGCAGTGAGGAAGAAACAATTTGGCATTTTTGTGCCACTGCCCTGAATATACCTCACAGGAGCAATCTCATTGCACGGCTGTCAACAAGTTAAACGAGCAGCCTCTATCAGAATAGAGACTACTAACGCCATCGTCCAAACCTAATCTCGCAGAAGAACTTAGAAGTGCTCTTAGGTTTCCTGCGATCTATTGGCCTATCGGAACGACTATCAGTGCAACTCTCTCCTTCTTCTAACCGCCTACTCCCGAACCCCAGTTTAGAATATGCAGCTTACTAGATACTACCTTTAGGTTAACCTCTCTGCATCTCTCTTCTCTTTATCTATATCTCAATAAACGATATTGCATCGTATTTTGTGCTTAAAGAAGCGAAATCACACCTCATGTCTGCGGGTAGCGAAATATTTACCCTATGGTAGCAGTACTAAAGGTTCGTCGTCTAGTGCAGACCATGAAGCTTTCACGATTTGTGGAATCATAGTGATAGAATGGTCAGAGCACTGGTAAATAATGAGGAGCGTGTGTTGTGGGAAAGTTGCTAAGACGTGCTCGCGCTCGTGAACGTTCATTTCATATGGGGAAAAAATCCCTCGGCCCTAATGTCGCTTTCCTGCTCAAAAAAATAAATAAAAACTGGCGTTCCGCGGCATTAGGGAACAGCTGATGGAGGGCCACAAAACAAGAAAGCCTAAAGAGTAACATTATCGGGGGTTTAACGTCCCGAAACCACGATATTATTATGACAGGTGTTATAGTGGAGACCTCCGGAAAATTTGACCACCTGGGGTTCTTTAACGTGCACCTAAATTTAAGCCCATGACCATCAAACATTTTCGTGGCCATCCGAAGTGAAGCCGCTGGAACTGTGACTTGGTTCCGCAACCTTCGCGTGAGCAGTCGAGTGTCATGATTACTACTCCACCACTGTGGAGCTTGCCAGAAATCTTGAAAGCTCCTGATGTGACGGAACTTTTGAGCGAAACGAACTCCTATAGATGACTGCTTTTTACATATGTTAAATTACGTGCGTTCCAGTCAAAGTTTATCCAAGCATAACCGATTGTGCAAATGAAGCCTCTATCTCAACCATCTTCAGGAATAGGCTGCTACATCGTACGGAGTGATAAGTCTGAGCCACAGTGAAGCTTTGTTATACCTGAAGCTGTTCGATTCAGGTAATACCTTCACAACAACTTGAAGAAAGCTTATTCATATTAAATGTTAGTAGCAGCCCTCGCACAAAATGTGGTTTGGAGGACATGGCATGAGCTTCTCGGGAAGACGAGTTTCTCCGAGCTCGCTCTACGGCGGCCATGGCATGAAGACACTGCGTAGCACGTGATGGAAGCATTGATAAAAATGGCTACAAGAACGCGTGTGGCTTCGGAAACGCATTTGAGACATTTGCGGCAGTGATCAAAGAAACACCGTGTGCGAACACGTATGCGTCGCCACTCAGTCAACATTTTAACAGTGAAGCGACGTCTGCGTGATTGTTGGGCTATCTTTTTGCCAACGCAACACGCGCCTTCAACAGGTGTGTTCGTGGGCGTTTGTCCTGTTTTGGGCACGTTCTTTTGTTCCACCTGAAGCGTGGAAATTTTCACTTTCCAACGAAGCAACAGTGCATACGCAGCACTGCCATGCTGCTAGTTTTACTTTTATCAAATATTGCGGATAAATACAAGGGCAGGTTATCACCAGGAGCGCCTACATCATGGCGGAAAGGCAGCTTTGAGTGGATATGTCGTGAGCGTGGTGAAATTGAATGCAAAATATCGTAGCCACATGATGGTATCACTTTTACCTGTGCGTACGTTTGTGCACAGCATGCGCAATAAAGCTGATAGGTTAATCGTTCCGCTCGGCGTGAGCAGTGCTCTTCGACAAGAGCAAACGTGGTAGGCGTACTAGATCTTCACCGTGGTTGTCTGTCAATCAAACTGATTGATGCGTAAACTCGGATACAAACTAGTTGATTCTGAAAACGCCCCAGTACTACTCGTGACAGTAATGGTGCTGGTGTGGACGTCAATTGTTTTATGCGGTAGACGGGAGGCTTTGCTTGTAAATAATTTGCATGGTCAGCTTGCACTACTTGTGCAAGGCTGAAGCCATAGAGGAGCTTGTGATAACCTTTAGCTTCTGCCAGCTTTTTAATTCAGTCGTCTACTCATCTGCTTGGTCGGCTTCGAAATGAAGACTGCATCAGACCTGTCTCACTTTTGATTCTACGAATTTATTAGGGCTTAGTGACTATTACGAAAAGCCGTTCTGCCTTCATTTATATGATTTCGATAAATGCAATCATCTCGAGTGCAATTAGCAAGGTCATGATCAGTATGGAGCTGACGAAATACTGATTAGCCCAATATTAATCATCATGCTATTACTAAGGGCTAACTAGCATGGTTTTACCTTATATGTTCATGATTAACGTCGTGTTAATTAGCATGGTGTAGTGAGCTCAGCAACTTGTATGCTTTAGCTAGTTTGGTCCTAGCTTTACATTGCTTCATTAACATGTTCTTCGTAAAATGTGGCGCCTGACCTCGACTTGACGTGATTAGCTTGATCATAGTATGTGGTGGCCTAAATGGCAAGGTGTACTGCTCAGCCAAATAGCTAATTAGCCGAGCGCACGTGCTCGAGTGCTTACAGACAATGAAGCCTACGAAGAGGGTGCGCAGCGGCCGAGTATCACGCTAAATTGTGCACATCCATCATGATTATTAACACGTCGCTTGGGTTTAGCGGCGGTCGCGATGTTGTAATGGCCGGAAGAAATCTCAGATGCCACCATGCTGATTATGCTAAAACAGACCCTATGTCAGCCTTAAAAGCTTCAAAATAAACTTAAATACCCCATGCCCCTGAAAAATATCATCACAACACCTTTCGGACACTATAATTGCATGGGTGCACTTCTCCACTCAGTGAAAGGACGAACAAATGAGGGAAGATACCAGTGCTTTGAAAACACCATCTAACCTGGACGACTATTCTTCATGTCATGCCGGAATTTATTGTAATCAATAAAACGCACGCTGAGGAATGGATTGAACTTTTTCGTACAGTTTGCTCATTCGAAAGGTTGCGTCGCCAGAGCTCGGAAAGACCTCCTGCTGATCCCGAGCTTCGCCAAGCTCGGGTGATCCTGCAGAGCTCCCATAATTAGAAATACATTGGCTGTGATTAATTAGAAATACATTGGAGCATTGAGTTCTGCGAGACCTCAATGCTCCACGCCAGTCCTGGAATTATAAAACCGACACTTCTAAAGTAAGGAATCTGGCTTGAGGTGCAAATAGTCCACCTTATTTACTCTCATAACCGAGTCACTAACAACCACCAGACTAGGAAATAGGATCAGCATCAATGCTACACCCTATTTGAGATATTTGTGAAAAAATAGAGCTGATGCACAATAACATATACTGAGAAAATTATTCGTAGTGATAATGGCAATCTTGACAAAAGAATAAATGCCGCTCCCTCCCCCATAAATAGGAAGCTAGCTCACCATGGTACAGTAAGTCCATTACCGAAAACAACGGATCGAGCAAACCAGTGAAAGTGGAGACACAATTGAATATATTGAGGTCTGGTCTGTAGGGTAACCAACCGAGCCAAGCTTGGTTAACCTCCCTGCCTTTCCTCTCTATTTATCTCTCTCTCTTGAGGTCTGGACGCGGTATCTTCCAGATAGTGTAAACCAAAATTATACTAAGAAAGGCTGGGCTAAACTGAGGTGGAAGACGCAAATGTTTCAGATGCACGGAACAGCATACAGGCACGATGGAAATGACAAAGGCTCACTGGGCATCTCAGAAGGCAAGTGGCCCAACTCGAAAGGCAATCAAGAAGCACGCAGAAGTTAGATTGATGTGACGAAAATCGGGAGCAACATGCAGCACGATGCAGAGAGAGGAGAAAGAGAGTGAGAAAGGAAAGGCCGGGAGGTTAACCAGATATTAGCATCTGGTTTGCTACCCAGCACAGGGGGCGGGGAAGTAGGGGCAAGAAAGAGGGGGTAGATAGAGAGAAAAAAAAACGCACGCGCACTCATAAAAAAACGAAAACACACACAGGAAGGGCGTCCTAGCTACAACCGTTCAGTAAGGCTGGTCGATCGCAAAAAGTGTAGTAACGCTTTCGAGGCCCTCTTCTGTGAAGTCGCATCCTGACGATACTGCAGAATTCCCTGCTCCGACAGAGGTTGATCATCTAATTTGTTGAGTTCCTTGCGAAGGCATGGTCGTTGTTTACTATACTCTAGGCACTCACAAAAAATATGTTGAATTGTTTCCTCTTTGCCACAGTGGCCACAGGCTGCGGTGTCGGCCATCCCAATGCGGAAAGCGTAGGCGTATGTAAACGCAACGCCCAACCACAGCCTACGTAATAGGGTCTGGTCTCCACTGCAAAGCCTCGACGGGACTTGAAGACTTAGCGTAGGGTCAAACGAGTACAGTCGGGCATGCTTGAAGTGTGGCTGATTCCATTGTGATGTGGTTTGCTGGCGAGCAAGCCAGCGGAGCTTTCGTGCAGCATCTGTCCTAGAAAGTGGTAGTCGCAGTTTATGATCTTCTGTGTGGGCTGAGCGGGCAGCTTGATCGGCCCGTTCATTGCCGATGATTCCGCAGTGACTGGGCAACCACTGAAAAGTAATTTGGTGCCCTTTCTCAGTCAGGTGGTGTATAACTTCTGCTATCTCTAGTACCAGCTGCTCGTGTGGTCCACGGCGTAAAGCTGATAGTAGAGACTGCAGTGCTGCCTTCGAGTCGCAGATAATAGTCACTTGCGTGTAGGTTGATCAACTACAAATTGCAATGCGGCACGAAGTGCTGCCAATTCTGCGGCCATTGATGTTGTTGCGTGAGATGTCTTGAATTTAATTGTCGTGGCCAACCTTGGTATCACTACTGCTCCTGTAGAGCTGTCCGGCTGAACCGATCCGCCAATGTATATATGTGTCGAGTCTTGATATTTCTCATACAAGAGAAGTAGTGTGAGCTGTTTAAGAGCCGGTGACGACAAATTGGCCTTTTTCTGGACGCCAGGTATGTTAATATTAATCATTGGTTGAGCGAGGCACCATGGCGGAGTCACAGGTCTAGCGGCAGGAGAGAACGAAGATGGGATCGACTCACCATGTGCGGTCACTGTTTTGCAGTAAGATGTGCATGGTCGGACCACTGGTAGAGAGGCTAGGTGATGTCGAGAGGTTCGAGCAAGGTGTCGTATATGTGTCCTCAGCACTTCCACATTAATGTGGGTCTTGATGAGGTTGTCTCTTGTGATGGCGATAGTTGCCGCTGTTGACGCACTTTGGGGCAAGCCTCAACATATCCGGAGTGCTTGAGCCTGGACACTTTGAAGCATTCATATGCTTGTTTCACTTGCATTGGTTAACACAGGTAGGCTGTACCGAAGGAATCCAAGGAAAAGAATCCTGTATAGTCACAACATAGCAGTTGTGGACATTCCCCAGTTGTTTCCAGCGAAGAACTTGAACAAATGACAAATGCCTGTCAATCGCCTTTTCATGTATGATACATGTGAGCTCCATGAAAGATCTCTGTCAATTATAACACCTAGGAACTTGTATGATCGGAGGTGACGTATCCTTTCGCTGTTTATAAGAACGCTGTAGTTCTGCATTGGTTTGCGCGTAAATGCCACAAGTGCACATTTCTCAGAGGAAATTTCCAGACCTCGTTGACGGAGGTAAATAGCAACTTGAGTGGCAGCTCTCTGAATTCGCGCTCGCAGCTTTAGACGTGTTACTGCAGACGTCCAAACGCAGATGTCGTCCGCGTACATTGACAATCTGACAGTACTTGGCAGATGCTCATTGAGAGCTATTAGCGTCAGGTTGAATAGTACAGGGCTAAGTATGCCCCCCTGGGGAACACCACGGTGTCTGTAATGTAGCGAAGTGTCACCATCCTCGGTTCTCACGAAAAACGATCGCTCAGAGAGATAGCTGCGTAGCCACTGAAACATCCGACCAGCCACTCCTACCTCCTTGAGAGCGGTGAGGACAGCTTCATGTGTGACGTTATCGTACGCCCCTTTAACATCAAGAAATAAAGAAGCGCAGCGACGCTTACGGCCTTTTTCATGTTGCACGTAGCTGACCAGGTCTATGACGCTATCAATTGATGACCGGCCACGGCGAAATCCCGTCATAGCGTCCGGGTAGATGTGATGCTCCAGGAACCATTCTAGCCGTCCAAGTACCATCCTCTCCATCACTTTGCCCAAGCGACTAGCCAGTGCAATCGGGCGGTATGATGTGAGCACCAATGGTGACTTGCCAGGCTTCAGTAATGGAACCGAACGGCTGGTCTTCCAGTTAACTGGGAGGGTGCCCTCTCGCCACAAATCGTTGTATATCTCGAGGAGGGCAGTCCTCGCGCACTCACCAAGGTGACACAGTGCTCTGTATGATATTTCATCAGGCCCGGGTGCTGATGTCAGTCTACACAAAGCCAGTGCTGCTTTAAGCTCGTGAATGGAAAAACATTGGTCCATGTGGTGATCGAGTGATGTCGTGCCACCACGTGAGAGCGGGGAGATGTTGGGATCTGCGAGTTGACCAGATAAGTTGGCACAGAACTCTTCTGCCACGTCGACCTCCGATCTCTGTTGAGAGAGGGCTAGAGCCTTGAATGGAGACCGCTGAATGGGAGCTGTCCGGAGCCCTCTTATTGTCCTCCACAAGTGTGATAAAGGCTTGCGAGGATCTAACGAAGCGCAGAAGGCTGCCCAACGTTGTGACTCTAGCTTGTCTATGCGGCGTTGTATCTTCTTCTGAAGACGTCTAGCGATTCGTAAATCGTCGATTGCTTTCGTGCGTCGGTACCTTCGTTCCGCACGCCGTCGGAGAGCCCGAAGTCGTTTTATTTCCACATCAAATGCGGTTACTCTCGAAGAGCATGTGAGGGTGCACACTGTGTCTTGCACTGTGGACTTGATCACCTCTTCTAAGTCAAATGGGGTGTTCTTTTGACAGCGTTCTTCCATGAGAGATTCAAACTTGGTCCAGTTCACTCTTTGGATAGTTTCGCGTACCTTGCAAGGTGATAATCCTCTGATCTTGACATATGTGGGGATGTGGTCGCTCCCATGTTTCCCTTTCCACAAACCATCCGGCACATCTGACGAGACCTCGAGAAACAAAAGCCAAGTCAAGGCAACTGCTGCATCCAGATCCACGTAAAAATGTTGGGCTGCCATCATTTAACAAGCACAGCTCGTTGTCTGAAGCAAACGTTATCAGACCTCTACCCTTTGCGCTGATCTTCGGGCTCCCCCATAGCGTATGGTGAGCGTTGAAGTCTCCGATGATCACCCATGAGCCAGGAGTGAATGATAGGATGTGTCCTAGTCTTCTGTGGTCAAATCTACTTGATGGTGACAGGTATGCACCAACAACAGTGACAATAAGACCCTTTTTCTTCACTGTTAAGCATATATATTAGTTATCGTTGTCAGGTGGTACAGGCTGAAGAATGTAGGTCAGGTCACGTCGAATAAACAGCAGGACCTTGCTGTTTCCACTATAACAAGCCGACATAAAAGATTCGTATCCGGAGAGTCTGATAGCGCTCGATAAATTTGGCTCGCAGATGACGATGATGAGAAACATATTGGTGGAAACGAACCGACGGAAATCTGCAATGCGTGATTGCAGTCCCCGTGCATTCCACTGAAAAATTGTTGCTTTTTTACCTCTTCCCTGAAAGACAGTGCCTGGTGGGCCGTTATCTACTCAAGAGCCGCCAGTACTGGACTCAGAGCGTCCAGTACTTGAAGTGCACTTCTGGCTGACGTTGTGCGCATGTTGTTTAACACCGTGCGAATGGCATTAATTATGGGTCGTAGAAGAGCAAGCACTTGCTTATCCAAGTTCCGCTGCTCCTCTGTTGTCGCAGCTTGCTCTGATGAATGCGGCTTCTGATGCGGTTTTTCCACAAGTTGTGTGCGCGTAAGTGGAGGCCACTCTTCAGTAGAGAGAGATCTACTTGTTTTCTCTCTTCCATCGTCTGCGTTCGCCGCGGTGTACCCTGCAGTGGGCGCCGTTTCCAGATGTGTTGACTTACTTCTTGTAGTTAACTGTGTTCTTCGCGAAGATCTTCGACGGTGACGTCGTCGGCTTCGCCGGACTTTTTCCGCGGCCTCTTTGTGGGTAGAGCTGTCTCGCACCATTTGTCTAAGAATAGTAAACTCCTTCTTTATGCGTGGACAGTCTTTGGAAGATGCACTGTGGGCACCTTGACAATTAGGGCACTTTAGTATGGTTGCGCTGCATTTGTCCTCGGTGTGTGGTTCTGAGCATCGGGGGCACACTTCGGAGTTCCTGCACGCTCCCTGCACATGGCCGATCTTCTGGCACTTATGACATCGCATAGGTTTTGGAATAAATGGTTGGACCTGGTGACGAAAGTGGCCAACCTTTACATGGGAGGGGAGACAGTCCCCTTTGAACGTAATTCTTACACAATGTGTTTTACCAAGGCGGCTTACATTCACAATGACGTTATCCTCATTTGCCGGTTTTATTAGCACTGAGAGATCCGAGTTTGGAATTTCATTGGCGATCTCATAAATGACTCCTGTTGAGGTGGTGCTATCAGCTGGTAATATAGACTTCACATTGATGTTACCCAGTTGCGTTACTTTCTGAAGCGCGTTTAGCGCATGCGGGTTCAGCACATCGATTGCCAAGATGTTCCTTCTTGTGTTTAGACGTACTTCTTTGATCTGATTTGGCGTAATATTCTCGAGATACACAGAGAGCGCTTGTCTGTTCAGCCCGCGTAGACTGTCGGTAGCCTTCAGCGGCACAAACAGGACAGAGTGAGGCCATCGCTGAGGGGCTGAGGGGCACAATGCAGACATTAATACACTCAGTAGAGGCATGAAATACTTCTCGGCACTTCACTGAACCAGTAAAAAAAGGGGAAATCGTGCACATACGCAAAATAAATTAGCTCGTTTGCTCATATGCACGCACTGAGGCGAAATCACTGAAAGGTGCACATTCCCTTTACGTATAGGCGACGTAGAGCTGACTGTATTACAACCTTATATTTAGAGTGAAAACCCCGATTTGGACACGCCTGCTACGTTATTGCATGTTAAAAACGCGCTGCAAGATCTGCGCCTGCAATCAACGTCAGGCCCCATTGGTACTACAGGTTTTCCCGCTCAATTTAATCCAAGCGCCAGCCAAATTAATCTAGGCGCCAGTCAATTTAATCCAGCCGCCACTGAAATTAATCCAGGTGCCAATCATTTTAATCCAAGTGCCACTGAAATTAATCCAACCGCCAGCCGATTTAATCCGGAAGCCAGCGAATTTAATCGTGATGACATTGTGACTTCAAAACGACCCAGAATTTTCGGGAATGCGTGGAGTGAATAGCTTTGGAGTGAATTTAACAGGGAAAAGCCATGAATGAGTCACTAGTGACACAATGCGACTCGCGCGACTTTATCACGCCTATCACCCGCGTAAGCACTATTCACACCTTCGACATGCATATCAAAGGCAACGCCGTCCACACAGTAATAACTTGATAATTATTAACCAGGCCAATGATCTCATCAGGAGTGACTTAGGTGACGTCCTCAAGCATATCACCCACGCACGCACTGTCTTAACCTTCCGTCATGCATATCAAATGAAACGTCTTTGAAAGGGCGGGATCCTGATACCTAAAACTCGGCCAAGTCACCTGATAACCAGTTCCTCAGGGGACGTCATCACAAATATCACCCGCGCACGTTATTTACTCGCCTGCCGACATGCATGCCAAACGAAACGTCTTTGAGAGAGCGATAACGTGGTACCTATGACTCGGCCAACTGACTTGATCACTTGTGATTTAGCTGACGTCATCACGCCTATCACCCACGCACGCAATGTCTGACCTGCCATCATGTATACCAAACGAAACGTCTTCGAGAGGCTAATAAATTGAACGCTGTCAATCGGCAGAGTGACGTGATCTCTAGTGACTCGTGTGACGTCATCACGCCTGACACCCACGCACGCGGTGTCCTAACCTGTCTTCATGCATATCAAACGAAATGTCTTTGAGAGAGTAATAACTTGAACGCTGTCACAAGGCCCAGTGACGTCATCACTAGTGACTGGCGTGACGTCATCATGCCTGACACTCACGCAAGCACTCTGTAACCTGCCTTCATGTATATCAAACGAAACGTCTTAGGGAGAGAAATAACTTGAATGCTGTCACAAGGCCCAGTGACGTCATCACTAGTGACTGGCGTGACGTCATCACGCCTGACACCCACGCACGCGGTGTCCTAACCTGTCTTCATGCATATCAAACAAAACGTCTTAGAGAGAGTAATAACTTGAACGCTGTCACAAGGCCCAGTGACGTCATCACTAGTGACTGGCGTGACGTCATCTCGCATAAGACTAACACAAGGACTCTCTAATGGGCCTTCATGTATATCAAACAAGACGTCTTTGAAAGGGTAATAACTTGAACGCTGTAATTAGGCCTAGTGACGTAATCACTAGTGACTCACGTGACGTCATCAAGCCTATCACACACGCACGTGGTGTTCTAACCTGACTTCATACATATTAAACGAAATGTCTTTGAGAGAGTAATAACTTGAATGCTGTCACTAGGCCTAGTGACGTCATCACTAGTGACTCAAGTGACGTAGTCACGCCTATAACACATGCACATGGTGTCCTAACTTGTCTTCATGCATATCAAACGAAACGTCTTTGAGAGAGTAATAACTTGAACGTTGTCACAAGGTCCAGTGACGTCATCACTAGTGACTAGCGTGACGTCATTTCACCTAAGACTCACGCAAGCACTCTCGAATGTGCCTTCATGCATGTCAAACAAAACGTCTCTGAGAGGGTAATAACTTGAGCACTGTCACTAGGACCAGTGACGTAATCACTAGTGACTGGCGTGGCGTCATCTCAACTAAAAATCATGCAAGCACTCTCTAATGTGCCTTCATGCATATCAGACAAAACGTCTTTGAGAGAGTAATAACTTGAACGATGTTACTAGGCCTAGTGACGTCATCACTAGTGACTCACCTGACGTCATCACGCCTATCACACACGCACGTGGTGTCCTAACCTGTCTTCATGCATGTCAAACGAAACGTCTTTGAGATAGTAATAACTTGAACGCTGTCAATAGGCCTAGTGATGTCATCACTAGTGACTCAAGTGACGTCATCATGCCTACCCCACACGCACGCGGTGTCCTAACCTGTCTTCATAAATATCAAACGAAACGTCTGTGAGAGTGTAATAACTCGAACGCTGTCACTTGGCCTAGTGACGTCATCACTAGTGACTCAAGTGACGCCATCATGCCTACCACACACGCACGCGGTGTCCTAACCTGTCTTCATAAATATCAAACGAAACGTCTTTGAGAGTGTGATAACTCAAACGCTATCACTTGGCCTAGTGACGTGATCACTAGTGACTCGCGTAACGCCATCACGCCTGACACCCACGCAAGCACTCTGTAACCTGCCTTCATGTATATCAAACGAAACGTCTTTGAGAGAGTAATAACTTGAATGCTCTCACTAGGCCTAGTGACGTGACTACTAGTGACTCATGTGACGTCATCACGTCTATCACACACGCACGCGCTGTCCTAACCTGTCTTCATGCATATCGAACGAAACGTCTGTGAAAGAGCAATAATGTCATACTTATGACTCGGCCAACCGACTTGATCACTAATCACTTACGTGACGTCATCACGACTAACAGTCATGCAAGCACTCTTTAACGTGCTTTCATGAATATCAAACGAAACGTCATTGAGAGAACATTAACTTGAATGCCGTCGCAGGCAGCGTCTGCTAGTAAAAAACTGACTTTTCGCGCTGCACTGCCAGCTAACAGGTATATGTAGGCACCAGATCGCGCGTTTCGAATTCAGTCAAAGGTGTCTTTACATGGCTTTTGTTTGACTTGACGCTTTTCTTGACTCGAGTAGATGCGATGGAAGCAACAGTACCTTCAAGCAGCAGTGGGGTACAACCGAACATCAGCGTCCCACCACTCGTTGAGGGCAACACTTCTCCTTCATTCAATAAATAGGAATAATAAAGGCGAAATGACAATTAAGCATTTTTCAAACCATACTCAATTACGCAACATTCAACCAATACCCTGACCTCTCTGCGACGCATTTACTCCAGCTCGTCGTGTAGGAAGATGTAGGCGTCTTTTTTGTTGCTTCTCGTGTTTCGTAGAATGCCTTGAAAATGCGGGCAGCCAGGCCGCAATACTGTGAACGGACAGGCGTTCTACACTGAACAGGCACGCTTATTGCAAGCACACCAACCTATAAGAAACGGCGCGGCGTAGAATTTAGAAAGGAAGGCACGAGTCAGGCACAGCTTGAATGGCGCATCAGCAAATGGTCATTTGCAAATAGCAATAGTATGTATCTCTAGTATGGGGACTGCCCTTTATTACAACAGATTTGTTTCACAGGATAACCAGATGATATATGAGTTGAGCCGAAGGAGTGGTAGACAAATCTTTTTGTAGCAAGCTTTGGAGCAGGCAGACTGTGCGTCTTATGCTTGATTACAGATATACAGTGTTATGACTATAGCGAGATTATATGCAAATGCCTGTTTCGTTTCTTGTGCTCCTATCGTGTCATTTTGACACATGATCAGAAATTAGAGGGCAAGGAGAGCTTTTAGAGTGCTTTTATAGCGCCTATATATGCCTATTTTGGACGTTGTAGCCTCAATTCGTTTAGGTGCCTGTAAATGTATTTTTTCAAAATCGATGCCTATATAAACGCTATTTAACCTGAAATTTTGCTTTCAAGTACCACTGGAGCTCGGTATTTATGTTACCTGGCAAAATATAGATTTCGGGACACTGTGGGGTGCAAACTACTCTTTATTTCACGAGTTACGTTTAGAACTGTCAAAACCAGAAGGCGTTTTAGCCAAGAGGAAGGTAGATTAGCCTCTACACATGTATACCATCCATGTCGCGTCGTCTGCTCAGCCTCTTTCCAGTGTCCGCTCAGATGCGTAGGGAGCAGGAGGTGCCTCTGTGCATCGGCAGGAAGATGAAGAATGAATGCGAAACTGTGTAGAGTCATCAGGGGAAGTAAGGAAGTAAAGTGCAGATTAAAAAAAGCGATATCTATGTAGTTTTTGTTTTATTTGTTATATACATGTGGTGCTTCACTGGATCACCTGAAAATTTTTACTTACGCAGTGGAAATAGTTGCATGTCCAATGAAAAGCTTTGTATCACTAGAATTTTTAATTTAATCATTAGAAGCTGCGAAAGCATGATCTCAGAGGGGAGCTTGAAACCTTCACCACTAACTCTATGTAGACTTCGCAAGTCCAATTCCTTCCCCGCTATTGATATGAAATTCACTCGGAGCTGGAGCATCATACGACGTTTATGAGCACGTCATGCGCACGTAAACTACACTCGCATGAGATGCCCATGTCAGCCCGTGCGTGCAAGCGGTGTTCTGCCATCTCGATGTTCTTTTGTATTGTACTGCGAGTTTTTGTGGGATGGATCCCTATCTGCGTGTACGTTTGGAGAGGCTGGCTTGGATAACGGATCCTTACCCCGATACACGACGTCACACCGCTGCAACTTCTGTTAGGGACGATGCACCAAAACCACGCCCAGCGTTGTGAATGCTGGCACCGACACGATGCGCCAACTGCGAGAACACCAACGCAAACAAAATGGAGGCACCTAGGTCTCGCATCTCTTTCGATATGAAATTAAATAAATAAGGCGAATAGATTTCGCCTGTGTGTTCTAACATTTTTGTCAACTTTCATGTTTCTATTTAGGCAACCGTTTGTACAAATTACACACGTTGTCTCAAATAGTTCTCGCAGTGTCACGTACTACTTTGACATATGCAGGACCATTCTATCACCTTCACCATGTTGGGGCGCACGCCCATGAGATGAAGGTCAAGCCGTGTTCAGTTTGGCATATCACCTCTTTATGCCACGCGTAGTACTGCAAATCTTGGTAAATGAGATCTTGAGCGCCCAGTGCATGCATTCATTTTCGCTTCTCAAAACTCTTAAATTTGTGTAACGACCCTTAAGGTGTTCACAGACCGAAGAAAAATTGAGCCTGTGTGGTTAGGCCAAGTTAATACGCCGCAAAAAGAAATCCTACTGGAACCTGGCACTCTGACTATTTGCGCATGTATAACCCTTCTTAGCTATGGCACACAGAAAGAGACTCAGAAGCATGTTGATTCGACGGTGCACACTTAACTGACCATGCTGAACCAGAAATGGAGAGACCGCATTGTGCGAACCCCGCGGAAAAACTCATGTTTATGCTAAACCATTTCGCGTTTGTACCATTATAAATTAAAGCATTTTTGCTTGCTTTCATGTCGTAGAGACAGATGGCACACTTGTTTATTGGAAAATTTTAGTTTTGTCAAAGTTTATTCTGCCTATATTAACAATTTTGGAAGCCTAAAACAGTGTTTTGGCCACCTATTTTCTGTGCCTAAATCCAGTTTTTTAGTGCCTATAGAGCTGGCCTTTATAGTTATGACCTACCTGACATGTTTTCGCAACGCCGAAGCAAAGATGACGCCCGTTTAAAACATCCACCGTACCTCAAGAAAAAAATCGTTGTTCTAATAACGTCGAGCTCGTTAAATTGCTTATGAAATGGGTGATGAAAGAGAACCGGGGCAAGTCCGTGAGAAACAAAATTTATTATTATACAGGCAAAGCAGTTTTCATGAACACGCACCCATAGTTGTGCTGCTGAGCAGTGTTCTACATATCAAGGCAGTCGAGGGCAGCTTGTACAAAAGTGTAATTGTGCCTATCATAAGCGGCACAGCCCACACGCTGGATGTGCTGCATAGAACGCTCCGCGGCCTTGTAGAACGTCTGCCCGTCGCATTGTAGAACGTCTGCCCATCGTCTGCATGACTACCCGTCGTCATGCAGATGACGGGCAGACGTTCTACATTGCAGATGACAATCCCACGAAATAATGAATCGAGGAATTGATTGATATGTGGGGTTTAACGTCCCAAAACCGCTATATGATTATGAGAGACGCCGTAGTGGAGGGCTCCGGAAATTTAGACCACCTGGGGTTCTTTAACGTGCACCCAAATCTGAGCACACGGGCCTACATTTCCGCCTCCATCGGAAATGCAGCCGCCGCAGCCGGGATTCGAACCCGCGCCCTGCGAATCGAAGAATTGAAGATACGTTCTAATTCGTGCTAGAACACCCTAATGCTGGTTATTTATGAATTGAAGCAATTGCGTGAAGTAAAACTGAAGCAACGACAGTGTGTCGTAGCTGTTTTCAGCGAGTCTGTTTCGCGCAGACGACAGGACGACGTGGTGCGACGCGAGCGACAAGCCGGCGTAGTTTCAAGTTTCCGCCCAAGTCATCGGTAGGTGAGCGCTTTTGCAGTCCTGAGAATAAATGAAAGTTTACGCTTCGACCACTGGTGCTATGGAAGACCAAGACTCTCGGCGGCCCGGAAGGCCACGGAAGGCGCCTGATGAACCGAAGAAAAAGTACGCTCGCGTTTCTCCTGTAGATCGTTGCCGTATAATAGATGTTCACAGGCGCGGAGGAGGTTTAAAAGGGCTCGCCGAAACACTCAAAATCATTATAAAGACCGTGCGTTCTATTGCCGCTAGTGATCGTGACACAGCTAAAACACGTGGTGGTTCGTCGAGGATATTTGGACCTGACGTAGTGGACGCCCTGCAACGAATCGTACAGGAAAACCCATCCTACGCTGGAACAAATAAAGAGGGCTCTCAAAGATGAGATGTCTAACATTGAAGTGAGCACGTCGACGATTGATCGGCTTCTCGATGGCCATGGTTATTCGGTGAAGCTGCTGACCCCGAGCCCAGTAGATAGAAATCGCGCCGACGCGAAACAGCTGCGGTGCCGATATGCCCAGTTGCTTCAGAGCGAGGGAACCACGCTAACACGATACTACATCGACGAGACGAACTTCAACGTATGGTGCTCGCGCAGTTTCGGTAGGGCGAAACCAGGTGCTCCAGCATGCCGTTTGTCAACTAGTGCGAAGAGGGCGAATAAAATGTTATAGCCTGCATGTCAGCGAATGGCCTTCTCCATTGGACAATTGCGGACAAGGTCCACTGGGCTGTCTTCAACGACTTTCTCGCCGAAGTGTCAAGTAAAGTTTCACAGCAGGAACCAGGAATACAGGCAGTGTTCCTGTTTGACAACGCACCAGCGCACCGCCGCGCCGAACAGGCTGTCCTCGCGGCAAGCGACCACACAGTCATGAGGCTACCGCCATACAGCCCTTTCTTCAATCCGATTGAGGAGCTCTTCTCAAAGTTCAAGGCAGGTGTAAAGGGATTCCTAAGCGAGCGGAGGGATGATCTCCTCACGACACCGGAAGGGATCTCCAAGAAAGAACATCGCCGTGCTCTGCTGGTTGAGGCTGCGGGGCGCTCTATGCAGCACATCCAGCGTGTGGACTGTGCCGCTTATGATAAGCACAATTACACTTTTGTACAAGCTGCCCTCGACTGCCTTGATATGTAGTACACTGCTCAGCAGCACATCTATGGGTGCGTGTTTATGAAAATTGCTTTGCCTGTATATTAATAAATTTTGTTTCTCACGGACTTGTCCCGGTTCTCTTTCATCACCCATTTCATAACCAATTTAATAAGCTTGACGTTATTAGAACAACATTTTTTTCTTGAGGTACGGTGGATGTTTTAACCGGGCATCATCTTTGCTTCGGCATTGCGAAAGCATGTCAGGTAGGTCGTAACTATAGAGGCCAGCTCTATAAGCACTAAAGAACCGGGATTTAGGCACCGAAAATTGGCGGCCAGAACACTGTTTTAGGCTTCCAAAATTGTGAATATAGGCACAATAAGCTTTGACAAAACACAAATTTTCCAATAAACAGGTGCGGGATCTGTCTCTACGACATGAAAGCAAGCAAAAATGTTCTAGTTTATAATTGTACAAACGGGTAATGATTTAGCATAAACATGCGTTTTTCCGCGGGGTTCACAGAATACGGTCTCTCCATTTCTAGTTCAGCATGGTCAGTTAAGTGTGCACCATCATAGAAATATGCTTTTGGGTCTCTTACTGTGTGCCATAGCTAAGAAGGGCTATACATGCGCAAATAGTCAGAGTGCCAGGCGCCAGAAGGATTTTTTTTTTGCGGCGTATTAACTTGGCCTAACCACACAGGCTCATTTTTTCTTCTGTCTGTGAACACTTTAAGGGTCGTTACACAAACTTAAGAGTTTTGAGAAGCGTAAAGGAATGAATGCACTGAGCGCTCAAGATCTCATTTACCAAGATTTCCAGTACTACGCGTGGCATAAAGAGGTGATAGGCCAAACTGAACACGGCTTCACCTTCATCTCATGGGCGTGCGCCCCAAAATGGTGAAGGTGATAGAATGGTCCTGCCTATGTCAAAGTAGTACGTGACACTGCGAGAACTATTTGAGACAACGTGTGTAATTTGTACAAACTGTTGCCTAAATAGAAACATGAAAGTTGACAAAAATGTTAGAACACA
The DNA here is from genome assembly GCA_013436015.1 of Rhipicephalus annulatus. Classification (NCBI taxonomy): domain Eukaryota; kingdom Metazoa; phylum Arthropoda; class Arachnida; order Ixodida; family Ixodidae; genus Rhipicephalus; species Rhipicephalus annulatus. The sequence continues at coordinate 126,142 of WOVY01005510.1, forward strand.
CAGGCGAAATCTATTCGCCTTATTTATTTAATTTCATATCGAGAGAGACGCGACACTAAGGTGCCTTCATTTTGTTTGCGTTGGTGTTCTCGCAGTTTGCGCATTGTGTCGGGGCCAGCATTCACAACGCTGGGCGTGGTTTTGGTGTATCGTCCCTAGCAGAAGATGCAGCGGTGTGACGCTGTGTATCGGGGTAAGGATACGTTATCCAAGCCAGCCTCTCCAAACGTGCGCGCAGATAGGGATCCATCCCAAAAAAACTCGCAGTACAATACAAAAGAACATCGAGACGGCAGAACACCGCTTGCACGCACGGGCTGACATGGGCATCTCATGCGAGTGTAGTTTACGTGCGCATGACGTGCTCATAAACGTCGTATGATGCTCCAGCTCCGAGTGAATTTCATATCAATAGCGGGGAAGGAATTGGACTTGCGAAGTCTACATAGAGTTAGTGGTGAAGGTTTCAAGCTCCCCTCCTGAGATCATGCTTTCGCAGCTTCTAATGATTAAATTAAAAATTCTAGTGATACAAAGTTTTTCATTGGACATGCAACTATTTCCACTGCGTAAGTAAAAATTTTCAGGTGATCCAGTGAAGCACCACATGTATATGACAAATAAAACAAAAACTACATATATATCGCTTTTTTTAATCTGCACTTTACTTCCTTACTTCCCCTGATGACTCTCCACAGTTTCGCATTCATCCTTCATCTTCCTGCCGATGCACAGAGGCACCTCCAGCTCCCTACGCATCTGAGCGGACACTGGAAAGAGGCCGAGCAGACGACGCGACATGGATGGTATACATGTGTAGAGGCTAATCTACCTTCCTCTTGGCTAAAACGCCTTCTGGTTTTGACAGTTCTAAACGTAACTCGTGAAATAAAGAGTAGTTTGCACCCCACAGTGTCCCGAAATCTATATTTTGCCGGGTAACATAAATACCGGGCTCCAGTGGTACTTGAAAGCAAAATTTCGGGTTAAATAGCGTTTATATAGGCATCGATTTTGAAAACAGACATTTACAGGCACCTATACGAATTGAGGCTACAACGCCCGAAATAGGTATATATAGGCACTATAAAAGCACTATAAAAGTTCTCCTCGCCCTCTAATTTGTGCTCACGTGTCAAAATGACACGATATGAGCACAAGAAACGAAACAGGCATTTGCATATAATCTGGCTATAGTCATAACACTGTATATCTGTAATCAAGCATAAGACGCACGGTCTGCCTGCTCCAAAGCTTGCTACAAAAAGATTTGTCTACCACTCCTTCGGCTCAACTCATATATCATCTGGTTATCCTGTGAAACAAATCCGTTGTAATAGAGGGCAGTCCCCATACTTGAGATACATACTATTGCTATTTGCAACTGGCCATTTGCTGATGCGCCATTCAATGCGGTGGCTGACTCGTGCCTTCCTTTCTACATTCTACGCCACGCCGTTTCTTATAGGTTAGTGTGCTTGGAATAAGCGTGCCTGTTTAGTGTAGAACGCCTGTCCGTTCACAGTATTGCGTCCTGGCTGCCCGCATTTTCAAGGCATTCTACGAAACACGAGAAGCAACAAAAAAGACGCGTACATCTACCCACACGACGAGCTGGAGTAAACGTGTCGCAGGGAGGTGAGGGTATCGGTTGAATGTTGCGTAATTGATTGATTGATTGATTGATTGATATGTGGGGTTCAACGTCCCAAAACCACTATATGATTATGAGAGACGCCGTAGTGGAGGGCTCCGGAAATTTAGACCACCTGGGGTTCTTTAACGTGCGCCCAAATCTGATCACACGGGCCTACAACATTTCCGCCTCCATCGGAAATGCAGCCGCCGCAGCCGGGATTCGAACCCGCGCCCTGCGGGTCAGCAGCCGAGTACCTTAGCCACTAGACCACCGCGGCGGGGCAATGTTGCGTAATTGAGTAGGGTTTGTAAAATGCTTAATTGTCATTTCGACTTCATTATTTCTATTTATTGAATGAAGGAGAAGCGCTGCCCTCAACGAGCGATGTGACACTGTTGTTGGGTTGTACCACACTGCTGCTTGAAGGTACTGTTGCTTCCATCGCATCTACACGAGTCAAGAAAAGCGTCAAGTCAAACAAAAGCCATGTAAAGACGCCTTTGACTGAATTCGAAACGCGCGATCTGGTGCCTACGTATACCGGTTAGCTGGTGAACGGCTGTGCAGCGCGAGAAGTTAGTTTTTTACTAGCAGACGCTGCCTGCAATGGCCTTCAAGTTAATGTTCTCTCAATGACGTTTAGTTTGATATTCATGAAAGCACGTTAGAGAGTGCTTGCATGACTGTTAGTCGTGATGACGTCACGTGAGTCAATAGCGATCAAGTCGGTTGGCCGAGTCATAAGTATAACATTATTGCTCTCTCACAGACGTTTCGTTCGATATGCATGAAAACAGGTTAGGACAGCGCGTGCGTGTGTTTGATAGACGTGATGACGTCACATGAGTCACTAGTATTCACGTCGGTAGGCCTAGTGAGAGCATTCAAGTTATTACTCTCTCTAAGACGTTTCGTTTGATATGCATGAAGACAGGTTAGGACACCGCGTGCGGGTGTGATAGGCGTGATGACGTCATGCCAGTCACTAGTGATGACGTCACTGGGCCTTATGACAGCGTTCAAGTTATTACTCTCTCTAAGACGTTTCGTTTGATATACATGAAGGCAGGTTACAGAGTGCTTGCGTGGGTGTCAGGCGTGATGACGTCACGCCAGTCACTAGTGAAGACGTCACTGGGCCTTGTGACAGCGTTCAAGTTATTACTCTCTCAAAGACATTTCGTTTGATATGCATGAAGACAGGTTAGGACACCGCGTGCGTGGGTGTCAGGCGTGATGACGTCACGCCAGTCACTAGTGATGACGTCACTGGGCCTTGTGACACCGTTCAAGTTATTACTCTCTCTAAGACGTTTCGTTTGATATACATGAAGGCACGTTACAGAGTGCTTGCGTGGGTGTCAGGCATGATGACGTCACGCCAGTCACTAGTGATGACGTCACTGGGCCTTGTGACAGCGTTCAAGTTATTACTCTCTCAAAGACATTTCGTTTGATATGCATGAAGACAGGTTAAGACACCGCGTGCGTGGGTGTCAGGCGTGATGACGTCACACGAGTCACTAGTGATCACGTCACTCTGCCGATTGACAGCGTTCATTTTATTAGCCTCTCGAAGACGTTTCGTTTGGTATACATGATGGCAGGTTAGACATTGCGTGCGTGGGTGATAGGCGTGATGACGTCAGCTAAATCACAAGTGATCAAGTCAGTTGGCCGAGTCATAGGTACCACGTTATCGCTCTCTCAAAGACGTTTCGTTTGGCATGCATGTCGGCAGGCGAGTAAATAACGTGCGCGGGTGATATTTGTGATGACGTACCCTGAGGAACTGGTTATCAGGTGACTTGGCCGAGATTTAGGTATCAAGATCCCGCCCTTTCAAAGACGTTTCATTTGATATGCATGACGGAAGGTTAAGACAGTGCGTGCGTGGGTGATATGCTTGAGGACGTCACCTAAGTCACTCCTGATGAGATCATTGGCCTGGTTAATAATTATCAAGTTATTACTGTGTGGACGGCGTTACCTTTGATATGCATGTCGAAGGTGTGAATAGTGCTTACGCGGGTGATAGGCGTGATAAAGTCGCGCGAGTCGCATTGTGTCACTAGTGACTCATTCATGGCTTTTCCCTGTTAAATTCACTTCAAAGCTATTCACTCCACGCATTCCCGAAAATTCTGGGTCGTTTTGAAGTCACAATGTCATCAGGATTAAATTCGCTGGCGTCCGGATTAAATCGGCTGGCGGTTGGATTAATTTCAGTGGCACTTGGATTAAAATGATTGGCGCCTGGATTAATTTCAGTGGCGGCTGGATCAAATTGACTGGCGCCTAGATTAATTTGGCTGGCGCTTGGATTAAATTGAGCGGGAAAACCTGTAGAAAAAAAATGCTACAGTATCGTGATATTACCCCTGTAAAGATGTCTACAGACGAAATACACGAGTGGCTGTACGGAGAAAGGCGCTATTCCTCAACAGTGGAAAACAGCCCACACAGTCACGGTTCCAAAGCAAGGAAGCAAGAACTTAAAAACTTAAGGATGATATTGCTAACATCGTGCGTGCGTGAATACAGTGTAGCACTGGATAATTACGCGTCTCGTAAAATACACAGATGATTATATTATCTGTTCCCGCACATTGTGATAGGCTTTCATTCTGGTGAAACGGTGCCACAAAGAAAGACGAATGCACATGAGAAAAAAAACGGGAACACCAGACACAAGGGCCTTGATGTAGGATTTCTACCCTGGATATCATGTTTCAAGTTTGACGCCAAATTATATGCGCACGAAGACACGAGACAAAATAGCCGTTTTATGCCAATATATAGCTAAAGTTTCTGACATTACGCATGAAGCTAAACTAGAAAACTTCCAGACCTTAAGAGTAGGGAAATGGATGTACAGTGTAAAGTACGTTAGTGATTTCCTATCAAACTGATACGTCCGAAGTATGAGTATACAGATATATTTAGGATCAATTAAATTTAGGAAGCAGAGTTACACCACTGGAGTAGCTTCTTCCCCCACTACGCTTAAATGTTGTCATGGTTGCCAATGTTGCCAGGAGCAACACGTAGAGTAGAGGACTATGTGGGCAGAAGGAGCCTTCAGTACTCACCGAAGCAGCCACAATTCTCAATTTATCGCCCAAATAGAAGCGACCGTAAAGAAGACAAGGGTATACGCCCAAAGTAAAACTGAACCCTGGGGTCATCAAAAAACGGTAGAGTAGAGTACTCGCGGCTTAGGCACAGGAATATGAAAAAAAACAGGTGAAATAATCAAACAATAAAGACATTAGAAAGAAGGTCGCCACAGACAATGCGTCTAATTTCTAGAATTTAAAACCGACGCAGTGGCAGGAAGTAGGCTAAACTATTAAGGGTAGTGCAGGCTACCGCCATTATCCGAATAGTATACGTCGACTCTTATCTGAACTTCCTTGCGGCAGATAAATCTAAAAAAAGGAATATTTGATACGAAGGGTGAACAAACTTTCACTTCAAATGCCAGTCAATACACCCACAGAAATGCTATACCTGCCCTAATTGAACACAGCGCTCTAGGTGAATTGATGGAAGCGCACAAAAATAGCGCAGACTCTGACGGGCAGGATGATATTTGACTGCCTCTTCATAGGTTTTGGAACGCAGCATAGAAATAAGGCCGATATACCACAAAAAAATCTCGTAAGAATACACGTTCTACTAATTGCCAGAAATATGCAGCTGGCGCATGACGTGGAAAGGCACGCGCATAAGGTAAAATCCCTCAGGACTAGATGAGCTAACATCAAGGGCGTGGTCTACGTTGACGCCATGACATATCGACATGCACAAAAAATTGTTATATCAGTGTTAAATGGGGATGGTGGGACAGAAGCCAGTGGCTCACTTCAAACCCACAACGCAGAAACTGCAAGGGAATCGGTGATTACATTGGAAATATATTCAAAGTTGGCCAAACACATAAAAGCCCAAAGATAGCGGCGCAAAATTTTCCAAGTGGGTAAAGCTCACCGAAGAACTTTTAAAACATAAACCACTCAGAAAAAGGAAAGGCAAATTAAAATACTTTGAACAGCTGCACATGCCTTTCTTCTTATAAACGAGGCGGATTACAGAGTGGCTAGAGAACTCACACACCGAACCACTGAGCAGCCTCAGCTGAATATGTGAGATGAGCACATGGTCACTTACAATAAAATCACCATTATGCACTGGTGAGGGCTCAGAACCGATCTGCCCACCCGAAACTGAATAAGGCGCAAAAAGTGTGCTGGCGCCTTCTCAAAGCCAACACGTTATTCCCAAACCAATACGATGGCGAATGCCAGCTGTAGAAGGGAATGGGTGGATTTGAGGATCATTTTGTGGGCTTGCCCTGAGGTGTCCCTAAGGGTCGAAAAATAGATAATGACGAGCAGTGGGAGGCGGTAATGCTAAGCTTGGATACGGAAAACAACTCTCGGGCATCCAGCTGGCCGAAAACGACACCAGGATGTAAGTGCTACTGGATCCAAAGGCTTATCAAGGGGCGCTGTTATGGCAGGGACCTACTCCCCAACCTCCTAGACGCAAAAAGTTATTTCTTTTTATATCTTGACTATGCTAGATCACGCACGGTCACTATCCGTGACTGAACTTTGTGGACGTTTGTCATTAGTCCAGCGTCACATCTACACCATCCCTCGAGACGATAATGAGGCAAGTGACATTTTCTAGCGTGAAGCTGATGCAAAGAAAAAAAATGGGCGTGTCCCCAATGTGCAATGTCTTCGGCATTCTACGCAGAAGCCCTCTTTTATTATTTTACCACGAAATTACTACGAAGTTATAGCGGGGTGAAACAGAACGCCGGTAATGATGACGCGCACAGAAGCTTCCCGTGAGGCCACTGCTAACATGGCGCTTTTTTACGTGGAATTCCCAGAGGGATACTTGGATAGTTAATGATCCTGTCCAGAATAAAAAACAGCGAGGAAGAATGCACGTGACATATTGAATGGTCCTCTGGGTTGTCATGCCACCAGTTTTATTATTGCGCAAAATAATTTCATGTTGCGTTCAATGCAGTGTAGTTATGAAAATTAATTTTTCTTTGGCCCGCTCGGATCACACATTTTTGTGAGTTCTTTCAAAACAATAGAAAATGAAACGTACTAAAGCACTTTCTTCACACACGCAGACGGCACTTAGTTTTTGTAAAGGCGGGTGGGAGGGGGGGGGCTAAACTTGTTTTGTTTTCACTGGTGCACAATGATCATAGATTTAATTGCTCACCGATAGTAATCGTGTACAACGCACGTCCCTTGTGCACCTGTCTAGGACTGGCAAAAAAAGTAGCCTCGCTTTTTTAATCTTGCTTTAAAATACGTGGGTGTGGTTGTCGTAGGGTGTGATTGATTACTGTTTTTTTTTCGTTAGTTTGCCCTACGGCATCAGTACACAATACACAAAACTGTCCTGCTGCGTTTTCTTCATAAAGTCCAGAAGGGGGCGAATGATGCGGACAATGTATCCGCAACTGTAAGGCAGGTGGATTAGTATACTAAAATTTCCAGCATCACAGATGGCGTCCACAAATCATTTCAATGTCGGAGCAGGTTTTTAAACGTTGGCGGGGGCTGAGCGACCCGCCCTAGTGCCGGATAAATTTGTCAGATCGCATATTTTCCGGTGCACCCGCACTTCACGCACAACGAAGGTATCACAGCAGCACTCACAAGAGCTCTTCGGAGCGTTACCTCTTGTTTACGTCGCTATTATCCCTCTTAAAACTAACACGTCAAAGAGGACAAGGTTCCTTTGACGAAGATAAATCCTCCTATCGAAACGTCGCCAGCCTGGTTGAGGCACTACTACTGTTCAACCTGACTGTCCCACTTGTTTACGTTTGAGTAACTTGAGAGGCCATCACGGCGCGGTGGTTTTATTACACTGTGGTGTGTTAGTGCCAAGACCATGCCATGGGTGAAGATGAGGGGGAAAGACGGACAGTAAATGTTGAGAGGTCAACTAGACGCACGCCTGGTTCGCTACCCTACACTGGGGGTAGAAACGAAACGGTTAAAAGAGAAAAATGAAACACAAAAAGTAGTCAGGGTGCTGTGGGTCTGAACATGATGTGATTACGAGGCACGTCGTTTGCAGGAATTTAGGATGAGTTTTGACATTTTTTGGATTATTTAGCGCACACATGCACGTAGGCACTGCGGCTTTGTTGAAGTATGACGCTAGAACTTTGGCCGTCTTGTCCATAGAAATCTAGCTAGAACTTCACGATGAGGAGTTACCCTAAAAGCTCCATTGTCGGTGGTGATTCTTGATACATTTTTCTTAAAAGATCCCACGAAGAATGTGTGTAGTGAAACAGCAAGCGTGATCGGGTGTCAGTTTTGTGTTGGTTTTCGCTTTCCTGATGAAAAACTTTGTGCTTACTCAAGCTAAAGAATGTGAAAGGTCATTTTGAAAGCCCAGTTGGTGTGAAGTTTAAGTATGAACATTACTTGGTCTATGAAATCAAGCGTTGTCGCTTGTTCACATCTCAGAACCACAAAAAATAATGTGCTAGAGAATAAGAGGTGATCACAATGCTCCAAGCGCGAGACCTTGAGTTTTGAAAGGAGTCAAGTAACGACCCTAGAATTATCCTCATCTCTTTTAAACCTAAAATAAAAGCTGATTCATTCAATCCTTACTGAAAGTTCTCTCAAACCATTTCATATATTTTGAGCGTCTTATGACATTCAGCTCACGCATATAAATCTGCACATGTTTCATAATACAGCAATTTTTGAAGCTTTTAGAGAGGTGTTGCAATCTAGCGGACCATTCCCGCAGTGTAAGAATGGGAACAAGAAAAATGCGGACACTTCTCGACACTGCTGGAAAACCATCTCTATGCAATGTTGTCAAACATTGCTTGCGCGTCTAGCTTCATGCGTGGCTACTTTTGACAATCTCAACTCCTAAACATTGGAGAATGAAACTCTATTTTACCTCGTTATTTTTTTTCTTGGAAAGTTACAGCGAGTTGTGTAGAAACGTTCGCTGAGCGATTCTTTCCAGCTGAAAGTGCAAAGTAGTAAAATGAGAGGCATGCCTTCTCGCACGCTTTCTGTGTAGCACAAAAAAAATACCGAAAAGGGGTTAGATAATATGAGGACAGGAAAAGAATCATTCCAGAAAGACCAAATGCGAACCATCCTTTATGAATGTACAGAGAACAATTTGGGTACTGAAGCTATGCTTCTGACCATAAATAATTAAAGCTACATTAACCCAGCGCGAACTTTCTGTGCCAGAATTTATTGCGGTGAAAAGAAAAGAAAACTGAAAGCGAGAAAAAAAACACTTGCTTAAAAAATGTTGACACATAGGCAGTGCAGTGCCAACTTTAGAAGCAAAAATAATTTAAGACATTCGTGGATATATCATTCCAAACCCTCCAGTAAACAGATTGAAGTGCCCTTCAAAAAATTTGAAAGAGGTGGCTGCACACTCATCTATGCTTTTATATAAAATGTACATAAAATTTTTCCAGGTCATCCGTCAAATTTGTTATATTACGCTCTGTTCGTAAAGTTGTTTACAGGAACCTTAATGTTCATATTGAAGAATGCGCTCCTGAGATTTTCTTCTATTCATCTGAAAAGTTAACGCTGTTACAGGGGAAAAATCAAGAGGACGTGTGCCTTCATGGGTATTTTCAATCATGAGTTTCGATAGAGCTATTGATGCTTTTAATATGCAAATGTGTCTATAATTCTATTGAAAGGGACAATAAACGTTTTGGGCTGTGTTCACATTGAGGCTAATACTTGTGACAAAGAAAACTGAGGTTTAGCCGCAGGTGATAGTTTAGAGCAAGCGGAGCAAGAAGCGCAGCAACACGGGATGTACTAAATATGGCTGACCCGAATGCTCACCCACAATTCTTCTTTTCATGTGTTTTGATTTAAGACGAACTTCAAAGGAAAACAAAAGCAAAGACGACATTCGTTAACTAGTCTTGCTCACCATTCCTTATGTATCGTGAATGAGCAAGGAAACCTGCAAATATTGAAGCAAATAAATCTACCGTATTTGAAGCGTACGCTACAGCACCCGCCGTGAATCGCGCCTCTGGATGACAAGAAATGCGTCACAAGTTTATGTTTTGCAATTGATTTATCGGACACACTTTATCGTAGTATAATTTAAATAAAATAGTTTGTTCCGATAGTTGTTATCTATATGTAACTTGGGACCAAATCCTTTTTAAACAAATAATAAATTTTATCGTACACGTTCTGTACGCTTGAAAAATGTTGATGTTACGAGCTTTATTAATGCATATACCTCAATCAAACTGCCATTAAAGCCATATGTACTTTGTTAAAGGTGCCCGGTAACACTTTTTTCGCGAGCTCCGTAAATGCTGCTGATCGGTAGAGATGCGTCCTCCGAACATGTGGACCAAGCATCATAGCGCAGCACAGAGACTGGACGATTGATTCATTTTTCTCTAAGCTAATTTTTTTCCTTCGATAAATAGTGCTCTAAACACAAATTTGTGTGCTATACGGATAGAGGCTGTGGCCATTAGATGAGTTGAACCTTGTGAGCTTTATAGTTATCGCCGCCGCTACGGGATGCCACCACATGGCACCGAGCGCGCTTTTGACCACACTTAAAATGAGCTGCACGTACGAAGTAAAAAAAGTCGCAGCATATTCATGAGGTGAATGATGACGAGTGGGGCGAAGCTCTCCATAGGAAGGTCCACTGCCCTAGTCAATCATCAATCACAAGTGAACAGATGGATGGACGAACAGAGAGGCAGACGGAAGAATCAATGAATGGACGTGCAGATGGACAGACGCACGAACGGATGGATGGATGGACAGACACACAAACACACGCACGCATGGACGCACGGACAAACGGAAACACGAACGAACTGACGGACGCTTCACCTTTCTCATCATCAATCACTCCGTGGATATGCTCTGACACCGTTTTTATCGAAATGCAGTGCATTTTATGACATTGACAACTGGTTACTACGAAGACATAGGACGTACGACCGATGACGTAAGGAACTTCACCCCTAAAAAAAGAGAAAAGAGTGTGCTCAATTTCATGACGTGCGCTGTCAACCAGATGTAGCTTCTTCTCCACTTGTTATACACCTTTCTTGGCAGGTTTTAATGTATCCACTGGTATGAAAGAGAAAGAAAAAAAATGACATAAAGCACGCAACAGATCCATGTTATTGGGCATGTGCTTTACGGATGCAAAAAAAAAAAAGCCGCTCCAGTCAGTTGGTTTCGCGATAAACTCCTTTAATAAAGCCGTTCGATGAAAACTTGGAAACGTTTTCCAGAAAATTTTTATAGAACTCTTATATGTCAATTATTTAAAAAAAACCATACATTGAATGTGCGAAGACTACCATACTTTTTTCTGCATGGAACATGGCAACATAAGCGAAAGTTTGAAGAACGTCATAAAAATAGTATCTTTTTTTTAACTATCACACATAATCTATCGGCCTCAATGACATTCCTTAAAAAATAATATTGCTGTGTTGTAGTTAACCCAGCATCCGTGTACGTGGAAATGAAATTGTTTCTCATATGGAACCTTGAGGACCTCAGAGTGTTTATTTACGCTGTCTTGGCACAGAAAAGACACATTGAAGAATCGCAGTGTTCTGGAAACTGATTTTTGTTTCCACGAGCGCCGGCGTACTGGCACTCTGTGTTTAGAAGTAATCGTACACGCCCTCCAGACACTCTGCGGCCATGTTTTCGGCCTTCTGCACTTGTTCCAGATTAACTGCTGCTGCTGCTGTCAGGGCTTCGGGGAACTCTGTGGACTTCGCGTGGCTGTATTTTGTTCATTAGTGTTTCTGTTCATTTTTTATTGACTCCCGTGGGTAAAAACACTCGTCCCGGTGTCAGCTCAGGATCCTTCCGATGTGTGTCCTACGGCTCCCATTTCGCGTATTCCCGTTATTATTTAACGAAGGAACAAGGAACACTTTCTCTTCGAGGGCAAGCCATAATGCACGGCTACATCAAAAGCTGCTATCTATGAAGCTTTTCTTGTTACCAGCGTCGGCTCCATTACTAAAGAAACGGATCATTCGTGTGTCCAGAATGAGTATCAAAATAGAGTGAAGTTCCGAGGTGGAGTGCGTCTTCTAAGTTTGCTGAAGCCATCTTGCTTTTTTGTTCACAACTCCTATTGCTCCACAGGATCAACACGAGATTATCTTCCAAGATTTAGACCAAAAAGCTGCAAGTACAGCGTACACGTGTCAAGAAGACCAAGCAAGACACATGACCTCAGAACATAAAGCCGTAGAGGATTCTTTGTATGGAATGTTCTGTATTTCTTCCTTTTTTGTGCTTTTAAGTTTTACGTTACAGTGTTCTTGTACGCGTCATTTCCCATACAAAGATCTGACACGTGGCAGTGTTTAAAGGAATTACTGCGCTTCAACCTTTACATTACGAACACGAACCTCATCACGGATCATTTATTCTTGAGGATGTGAGGAGTGCCAAGAAGCTTTTCTTCACATCTCTTTTTAAATAAATGTCTGACGTAGATAAAAAGATGTCATGTCGTACTTAAACGCTTCAAACTAAGCTCTAATTGAATGGTAAAATCTACAATTCTTTTTATGATGGTTAGTTCTACAAATATAACCCTAGTTTCGCCGCTCGTGCTCCTTTTGTGTGTGTGCCGCCTACATGCTCTCTTAATCTTTACTTCAACGTTTCCGTAATGAACGTTAATATAGATTTTGAAGTAAAATACGTACATCAAACGGTTAGTGGCGGTCTTCAGAAGTGCTATAATGGGTTCCTATACATTAATAAACTTCTCGTTTCGTCGCGCATTCATTAGGGCGAATCGTATGTACATTAACTGTTACACTCAGTGGTAAGCCTGTGATTCATACATTTGCAGAGGTTGTGCTTGACATAGGGGCGCGCCTTTAGCACTCACTTTCACGCAATTTTGTCCCCTTTAACAATAATAGGTAATTAGTAAGATTATAGTTACTCTTCGAGTTAGAAAGCAACTTATTACAGAATTGCACTTACGGAACCATTGCGTGCCATGGCAAAAAGCAAGTTGCGAATAAGTGCTAATAGCGAATATCGACTATAGTGCAACTTTCCGAAAGGTGCTCCTGCCCCGGATTCTCACTCGCGACAATCCGCACGCTATAAATGCACGTAGCGCAGGCGTGTTAAAAAGTTCTTGTAACTGTGGTATCTTCATAGGCGTGCAAACCGGCAGAGGGGTGGACCACCCTACTTATTTATCTAGGTGGAAAGCAGGTGCCGAAGTCTGCCCCATACATTAACTTAATAGTGAGGGTGATGCTACCACATACTTGAGCCCCTCCTCCCCTGCCATTGACGACAAAGCCTAAAAACGCCTACGGTCGGTCATTTTCGTGTGCAAGCTTATTTTTTTATGCTATGAGAGCGGCGGAGGTGAGCGCGTCTAGTCTAGACTAGACGCTCGCGCACAAAGGCTGATGACGTCAGTCACGGCCGAGTATTGGAATGATTAGGATGGTGTATTGCATTAGAAATTATAAGAACCCGACCCTCTTGGGATATTTCTGCAGACACCGTAGTGATTGTCATATATATATATATATATATATATATATATATATATATATATATATATATATATATATATATATATATATATATATATATATATATATATATATATATATATATATATATAGTAGCGAAGCCTTCGAACAGTGGGTCGTCCTCTCCAGCACCTTGTAGTGGGGGATCGGCCTATTTAGAAGAAGAGCATTTCGTCCAGAGAGCTAGTCCAGTATGTATGATTCGCCCGACTCATGGCCGATCCCCAAGAGTGGGTAGGTGCCAATGATTCAAGGCCCATCATCATCATCACCCCGCATTGATTGTCGCTGTCGTACATCATCGCCGAGTATCCGCCAATAAACGTCTTAACAATTTGGTGGAGAGTGTTGTGCCCTTCAAACGCCTTCTGTCCACATTCAATGCCCTTGGAGCTTTGATCCCGTACCGAGCCATCTGCCATACACCATTACGCCGCTAAGCAAACGCTTCCTCCTGCGCCGACGCCATGTCCCGGTGTCCCCCGCATCCACTACCCTCCCGTCTTCACCGGCGCTGATGGCACCGACGTCGAAGACTGGCTCGACATGTACGAACGCGTGAGCATCCCCAATCATTGAGAAGAGGCAGGTAAACTCGGCAACACAGTTTTCTACCTCGCGGGTGTGGCCGGCATGTGGTACAATAACCAAGCATCCGATTTCCTGACTTGGTACGCTTTCAAGACCACCATCGTCGACGTGTTCGGCCGTCCTGCTATTCGTAAGTTGCAAGCCGAACGGTGTTTACGTAAACGAGCACAGCAGACCGGCGAGTCCTTCACAAGTTACATCGAGGACATCCTTGACTTGTGCATGAAAGTGGATGCGAGCATGCCAGAGGCTGAGAGAATCACGCATGTTTTGAAAGGCATCGCCGACGACGCCTTCACCATGCTACTGGCCAAGAATCCTCGTACTGTGGCAGAGGTCATTACATTATGTCCAATTTACGAAGAGCTGCGCCAGCAGTGTTTGATGAACCGTCGACCATCCTCACGTGACGCTGATCTCTCGGCCTTGTCAGCAGTTCCTGACCACACAACCTTGCTCACCGAAATCAAGTTGTTCGTGCGTGAGGAAGTTGCCCGCCAGGTCTCTTTAGTGACTTTTGCTCCCCCGCAGCATGCTCAACAGCCGTCAACTGCACTTCTGCCTCCCCTTCGCCGAGCCATGCAGCAGAAAATCGTGGAGGTTGTTCCTGAATACCACCAGCCACATACTGAATTTGTGCCACTAAGCAACGCCCAAGTTGTCGCCGGACCGCCTCCGCCGATTCCGGCGGCTGGCCCCCTTAGTTACACCGAATCTATCGGCAGGCCCCAGGCCTTCAAAGAAACTGTACCGCATACACACGCCGACGTCATCCACGTAGCCCGAGTGCCGCCCACCATGCAGCTATTTCAGCAGCTGGCTCGCCCATCACGTTCTGAGATATGGATGGGACCCGCGAACCGATGGCGCTCTTCCGACAGTCGCCCCATCTGCTTTGCTTGTGGTTGCGTCGGTCACATAGAACGCTATTGCAATCCCGTGCAGCAACCGCAGGTCACCTTCGAACTTTCCAGCCAATCGAGCCGCTCTTATTATGACCAACCGCCGTCTATGCCACCATCGTCCCGCCCCGCTATGTCTACCCGCCGTTCACCATCTCCGTGACGTCCCTCACTGTCGCAAATATGGCCACGTCCACCCGCAGGCGACCAGAAAAACTAGTCGTCGCAGTCCACGAGGCAAGGGCTGCAAGCCTGCCGAACTGCGAAAGCCCTCAGAGAAGCCCTTCGAACGTGATAGACGTGCTTGTGAATGGTGTTCGTGCATCTGCCCTTGTAGATACTGGTACCACCATATCCGTCATGAACGCTAAACTTAGCCGATTACTGCGCAAAGTGACCATGCTACTTTCCGGGCTCTCCCTACGAACAGCTAGCGCCCATAGCATTCACCCTACAGCGATGTGCAAAGCCCGCCTTTTGATTCAGGGCATGATGTATGCTGTCAAATTCATCGTAATTTCTCCATGATTTCCCAACGTCATCCTAGGATGGGATTTGCTCTCCCGCCCGGACGCCATCATTCATTGTGCACCAGCGTAAATAGAGCTCTCATGATTCTCTTCTTTGACGCTGGCCGACAGTCCATCGACTGCAAGCAAGGTACTCGTTAAAGACAACCCGCAAGTGCCTGCAAACTAGTACACGGTGTTGTCGGTCTACTGCCCGAGTCTTTCCGACACGGCTGCAATCCTCTTGTCATTTCATCGTGTTTTCACGAGAAAAGGCTTGCTGGTTCCTTTCGTGACCATGCAATTTACTCACGGCAGCACCACTATTTTTTATTCTGAACTCAATCCCATGCAGTGTTACGTTGGTGCGATAGGAATGTCTCGGCAGTGTGGAACCCATCGAAGACGCACAAGTTATGGATCTACCCGATGACACGCCCTGCCCAAGTTCCAGTGCACTCAGTGCTCTTTCTACATCTGCTTCATTATTCGCTGATGTATTCGGTTCCTCCATTCCTGACATCTTTACGCCGGGCCAGCGTTACCAGCTTCTGGGCCTGTTGGAAGAATTCCACTCTTTTTTGATTTTGCTCAACCTTCGCATGGCTGCACATCCACCATTACGCAATGCATTGACACAGGCGCACAAACACCACTGCGGCAACGTTCATATTACATATCTGTGAATGTCGTGTATACAACGAGCAAGTCAATGACATGCTTCGCTGTGATGTTATTCGACCCTCTAATAGCCCCTGGGTGTCTCCTGTCGTTCTTTTCACGAAGGACGGTTCTGTGCGGTTCTGTGTGGACTACACATGCCTCAACAAGATAAGTCGTAAGAACATGTACCCACTACCACTGAGAGATGACGCGATTTGCAGCCTTCAAGAGGCAAAAGTCTTTTCATCCCTCAATTTTCCCTCAGGATACTGGCAAGTACCTATGACTAAGGACGCTCGACCGGAGACCGCTTTTGTCACCCCCAACGACTTGTACGAATTGAACGTCATTCCATTTGGGCTGTGCGATGCGCCCGCCATCTTTGAGCGCATGATGAATACCGTTTTGCGCGACCTGAAATGGCACACGTGCCTGTTCTACTTCGATGACGTCGTCGTTTTCGTTCCGGACTTCTCCACGCATCTTCAACGCCTGCCGCATATTTTGACGCGTGTGAATGGCACCAGTCTGCAACTGAACCTATAAAATGTGCCGATTTGCAGCTCGGCAGCTGACAATACTTGGCTAAGTTGTGTTCAAGGACGGAATTCTTCCTGATCCAGCTGAGCTTCAGGCCTTGACCGAGTTCCCCAAGCCGACAACTGTCAATGAAATGCGCAATTTCGTAGGACTGTGTTCCTACTTTCGGCGCTTCATCCGAAATTTCGCGACTACCATTATCGACGCCGTCGACTGGCTTCATGAAAGGAAACACCAGACAAACTTTGGTGAAAAAGGTGTATGCCGTTCAGCCTTCGCGATGCCACACCATTTTGTACGAGCATCTGCGGAGCAGCTACAATAGAATGCTAGTCGCGCGAAGGCAAGACGGTCTTGCAAAGTGCCTAGAAACAGAAAAAAAACGTGCTGCCGCACGTGCGGGAATCGATGCAGCTAAACGCACATTTGAACCTGCTCACTACATTTCGTATGGTTTGGAAATCTGCTCGCCTTCGTATATTTGCCCGATCGGTTGCTATCGCACTCATTGTGTCGGCCTTGTGCCTTTTTTTCACTCTTTGTCCTTGTCCCAAAGGAGTTCCGCATGGCAGCAGGCCCAGACGTTTTCAAAAGAAACAAACGCGGCCTACAAACATCTCAGAACATGCCGGTGCCACGGGACACGTGCAGCTCGCGGCAAAAATAACAAATATTGCTGTACAGCATACATCCATTGAAGTCACAAGCGTTTGGCCGTCTGAATATTCATTTGCTGCGCTGTTCTTCACCAATTTCGGACGGGAGATTTATCGTAGTTATATGCACAAGCACTCAAGATGGCTCATGTTTAGCATTTTTCAAGCGTAACGACAAGATAAATCAAATAATTCAGAACCGGAGGTCTTTAATTTGGCTTGCATAATGCCTCAGATTTTATGTGCTGGCCTTACGCGCGGGCAAACACATGCCGGTTCAACGAGAACACGAAAACGTTTGAAGTGTCGTCGATGGGTTAGGAGCCTCTTTATGCATATAGAGGTTGTCCCACGTAACTTTAGCCAGAATTTAAATGTATGCCGCAACACGTACATATGACGTGACCAAATGCATGTTATTCACCGTTGCCTGGAGTTAGACTATTTTTGTGTTCTCAAATATTGTTTAATTAGATAGATTTGACTAACTTTTCAAGAAACGAAGATAAAAAAGAGTTTCGACGGGGAAGTTGTAGATTGGTTTGCAAAACGTCTGATTAGACAGTTTTGCACTTTATATCTCTTAGGTATTACTGTTTTTGTACTAATTGCGAATGCCCACCAAATACTAAAAGTACCACGTGACAAACCCGCTCGCGCGTCAGTGCGCACGGTGATTCTAGTGCTCCCTAACGTTCCACGTGCGAACGACATGCTTCCCTCGCAGCTGTCCATGACAGTAATAAGCAGTCACAGTGGCTATTGTTTTTGTGGCCGATAGCAAAACGTGTTCATCATAAAATCACCACCATCGTTGCGGCCCTGCCGAGACAGCACAATGGGCAAATGCTATGATCGTTCATACGCGGAACGTTGGGGAGCACTAGAATCATTTCACGCACTTGCGCACGAGATGGTTTGTTACGTGGTATTTTTTGTAATTCGTGGGCACTTGTACTTAGCAGAAAAACACTAATACTTAACAGATATAAAGTTCAAAACTGCCTAATTGGAGATTTTGCAAATCGGTGTACAACTTTCTCTTTGAAGTTTTTTATCTATCTTCATTTCTTGAAAAGTTAGGTAATTAAACAAAAATATTTAAACATTATTTGAGAACACCAAAATAGTGTGAATCCAGGCAACGGTGAGCAACGTGCGTTAGGTCGCGTCGTGATTACGTGTCCCGGCATAATTTTAAACTGTGTCTAAAGTTACGTAGGACACCCTGTATAACTCTGTCAAAGAAGCTTGCACGTGGTGGAGTTATTGTGCAAACGCCACGGTGTGTGGTTTCGCTACAAGCGGTCGAGGTTTTAGATGCGGAGCATCTAATACTCGAGGCTTGTAGTTCGGCGCCGTCCGCAAGCTTCCTCCTCCTTTTTCCACCATCTGTGCATCCCTTCCTCCTCTACACACCGCGCGCGCTTCTGTCCTCCACCATCTGTGCACCCTTCCTCCTCTACACACCGCGTTCGACATCTACAATTCTCCTGATTCTCCAGTGGACGCGCATGCGCCGTCGCGCTTCGAGAACATTCAACAGCTGACAGTGCATGTGCCGTCGCGCTGTATATATACTCAAGGTCGGCGCTCGCTCGCTCAGTTGCCGCTCGTCGGTTGGTTTGTACGGCGCATCGACGTCCAAGGTCGCGATGAAATGAATTCCAACGAATCCACAAACACAATGATCGACGTCCCTTCGACCAGCGCCGCCCTTTCGCATACGTGTGTACGTGTTCACTCATTTAACACCCCCTCCTACAACCACGTTAACCAATTTAGCCATCGACCCAAGTAAGTCGCAATTTAACACCCCATTTCACAACCACGTTAACCAATTTAGCCATCGACCCAAGTAAGTCGTACTTTTACACCCCGTTAACCAATTATATGCTCCGCATCCTCCTCAGTGTTCCCCCGAGAGAAGCTGCGGGCAACTTTTTGCGGTGCTAGTGTGTGTTGCGGCCTACCTGTGTGCTAGTGTCGTGTTTGTGTGGATAAATTTTGTACATTTTAATTGGTCTCTATGACAGCTTTTAGTGACATATATACTGGAAACGCTAATATTACGCCACCAAAACATTTTTTTTCGAATGCTGGCACCTGCATTCTCTAAAGTGCCTATAAGTGGCCATGAAGATATGAAAACACTAAATCCACTTTAGGGTGTAGAAATGTCAGAGGCGGCACTACAACGAGCTGTTGCAGAAAGTTACTGCTGATGAGTCTGCGTGCGACGTATGCTTCGATGTTGCGTCTTACGGGCCAATAAGTTAGTTTCTTTAGACACAGGAAGCAATCAATCCCCCTTCAACACCTCTGATCCCTTTGTCGAGTTCACTTGTGGGTGACTCCGTCTTATCTTAGGAAATAGTGAAGTGAATACAGTGTCGTCATATCTGCTCTGCCATATAAAACACAAGCTAACTTTGTAAGCAAGCCTTCTGCACCACAAATTGACTATGTAATTCAAAAATAGAGCTAATTCAAAAATGAGCAATACGCGGTTAGCGTAGCCTCATTACACAAATATGAATCAAATGCAAACAGTATTAGGCAATGATTCAGTATATTATTGCAGTACGATCACTAGAAAGCTTTGAAGTGGATGGAGGGCTTAATTGTCATCCATTACTTTGCGAAACAAAATGCTCTCCGGGCACAGAGATAGAACAGCGAGAGAAGATTCTGAGGCTTTTTATATCCACAAGTATGGCGACATGTGTGTCGCGAGGCTTTTGGTCACATTGCACCATTTATAAATAAATTATCTAACTACCAACCTCTAACCTGTTACGCCAATTTTTTTTCCTATTTATGTGTGCGTTTTGTTCAATAAACTTTCATTTGCAAGTCTGTGCTTGTGTGTGTGCCTTCTTTCTTTCTTGTCACTTTTTTGCGCAGTTTTATTGTTATGAAGTGGATGGCTTTCGCTTCCCCAAGAACAGGCATTTTGTTTTTACCTAACCCCTGAAATTCTGCCTTGAAAGGGGCTTTGCGTATTGCCTTCATGATGCACGGTGCTACACGAGTTGAAAATTTTATAAAAAGCTCGAACTCGTTTTCAGAGTAGGCAATCTATGTTACTGCGATTGATCCGAGGGTACTTCTGCTTCATATTGAGTTAGACCTTGTTCGATAATTTAAAGCCTGTTTGAGTGCCAACGGCATCGTTTTAAGCTTGTATTGATCTTTTGATTTTGAGCGTGTTCACGTCTCATAGATCTACGAATGGGTGGCAAACCGGGTCATCCTAATAAAGCAAGAAGCTTGCATTAGTGAAACAAGGATGAACTAAAAATGAAAGTTGTGAACCTGTGGTCGACCTATATTATGAGCGAGATCTTAAATGGGTAGGTCTGATTAGCATGGCATCGTTACAAAAGAGAGGGTTTTACTTTAATAATTGGTAAAGTCAAAATTATCCAGGCTATAAATAACATACAACGTACTATCATGTTCTTTATTAGCGTAAATTTAATGAACGTAGCCTTAGAAGCGAGATCCTTCATGTAATTTTTGTATCTCAATTTTTTTGCTTCTCCAATGCTGTTTTGTGCTTTTCTTGTTACCTATTTTTTGTGAACACGCGCTTTAAAATATCCCAGAGGCAACACTACATCGTTCGTCATTACCGAGGCGCCACACATATGCATAACGGGCTGGATGATAAGAATGCACAACAAGACAACATTACAGGCAATTTAACTCCGCGATTGCATTTTTAGCATTGCCCAGATTGTTTTGTTTTTTACACAAAGCGCTTGTTTATCTTACATTAGGTCCTTGATAAACTCTCAATATTTGCTCGAACTGACGAAGTGAGTTGCGCTGAACAATCGTGTTGTTGATTGTGTACCTCTACTGAAGTACGTCAGCAAGAAAAACGCCACAAAATTAACAGAGAAATAAAAAAAGATGCAGTACACACAGCTAAGTACCTCTGTGTTTGCAGAGAAACATAAATTGATTTGCTTGAAGCCCGTGGACAGACTAATCTGGATTCGTCAGTATATGTACGGACAAAGGGCAGTGGGTGAAAAACATAAAAAAAACACACAAAATTTACCTTTTTAGGCAGTTTGCAGTAAATAAATGTGTTAGACGCGAATACATAGCGAGTAGTCTTTCGGTACTTCGATTTCCTCATTTCGCTAGTGCCTGCATACTGTCACAAGTTTTGAGACTATGGATAGAGCTAAACATAAAAAATGTGCCGTGAAGATGCATGAATCTACGCCTCAAGAACCGCTACAATCGAAAATCTAGTTTCTCTCTTATTACATTCCGTAGATTTTATTTGTTCTTGAACGTGTGAAGGGAAGTGCTCGTTCTCACCCGTCTTGCGTCAGAAGACTTGAGGAGTTCTAAAAGTGGTGTTAGCATCATTGTTAGAAATTTTTCTATTCATTGTCACCGAGAGCAGTGATCAGTGGTCGTTGCTGATGGACTGAATAAGTCCGGAAATAACTTGGGAAGAATACCACGAAAACTTTATTTTGTTTCCCTTTCGGGGGCTTTCTTTCCTTTATACCCAGAGTGACAGTGCATTGGTAAGGCACGAAATGTTCATAAAGATAAAGAAGGATGTGAGAAACGAGGAAAGAGAGAGAAGTGCGGCATTAGCTCGAGCGACATGTGTGTCGTGGGTGAATGAGCCATGACCTGCTCCCGATTTGCAGCTTCTGCGTCCATGGGAATCTCGCCGTCAAGCAGAATTAGCGTCAAATCGAGACCCTACAGCAATTGCCATTCAGTTGGAAGCTCAACACCTTCAAGCAGCAGCTCGATGCCACGAACACCACCTGGAACGTGATCGTTGGGTGGACTGATGCTCGTCACTTGGGCCTTCGGCGTCTAATGCCTCTATATGGCGCACTTTTTAAGTCATGAAACGTGGTCAGCGGCCTACTGACCCTGCAGCCTGCGCCCTATTAGCATCTGGTCAGACTCCAGCCGTATTCGCCGACACCGCCACCCACACAAACTTTCCTGAGTTAGACACGACTCCACCTCCATTCACGGCTCAGAATTGCCTGCCAGCGTATGCAGGTATGCTCTCACGCTTACTGATGTACAGGGAATCCAGGCTAATTTCACTATGGCCGAATTATTATCAGCAATAGACTTATAAAAACCAAGCAAAGCACCGGGATCAGATGGCATACCTTGTGAACTTTACTAAAACACTGAAGGCAGAATTGTATTTGTTCTGTTATAGTTAATAAACAAAGCTTGGGCTATTGAAACCATTCCTCACTCTTTCCGGCATGCAGAAATGGTTTCTATTCCTAAAGTAGGCAAACTTCCAGGAAATATCGCACAAATGCGTCCAATAGCTCGCACGTAACATTGGGCAAACTGACAGAGCGTATGCTAGCGAAACGCATTACGTGGTGGCTCGAGAGATACTCCTGATATATTCCTGGCCAAATAGAGTTCTGTCCGCATCTAGACACTGAGGATGGTCTCACCTACCTCTGATCCATGGTTCTCGTTGGAGGTTGATCTCGACAGATTCGCACCATTCCGTCTATGGACATCTGTAAAGCATATGATAATGTGAGTCATGATGCCATTGTGGAAATTCTCCACTGGCTCAATAGGATCCATCACTCCTATTCCACTATCAAGAAGCGACGCAGCAGCAAAGATTAATACGCTTGCGCAGGATGTCGCAAGGTCTATGCGGAATACGCCCGGTTTTCTCCACACCCGTCTTCACCGCCTGGACCCATGCCTACGACTTACTATTCCATCTGGCCTACCCCGATCCGAGACGACCCTTCTCTGCCGCATGTGGCTTGGGGTGTCTTTCACGAACGCCTTTGCCTTCCGCATCGGAATGAGAGACAGCGCTGCATGCGACCATTGCGACAATGACGAAACAATTGAACATATTTTATGTCAGTGCCCCCAGTACAGCTCTCAGCGACAGTCCCTCTCAGCAGTGTTTGCTCGCCTCGACGACCAGCCACTTTCTGAGCAGTCAATCTTGGAATGTCGGAAAGATCGAGCTTCACGCCAGAAAGCAACGAAGGCGCTGATGAAGTTTCTGCGAGCGACCCGCCTCGTTGAACGATTGTGACACTACTGTGTGCGCGTGTGTGTGTGTGTGTTTGTGCTTCTCTTCCTCCCTTTCCCATTTCTTTTTCTTACTTTTCTGTCTCCCCTTACCCCTTCCCCAGTGCAGGGTAGCAAACCGGATATGTTTTCTGGTTAACCTCCCTGCCTTTCCGCATTAAAGTTTCTCTCTCTCTCCACTGGCTCAACTTTCGCGGTAGAGTGTGCGCGTTCATTAAAGCCTTTCTTCACGATCACAACTTCTTCATTCGGCTAGCTGGTCAGCCAGCTGGAAAGTTTGTTTCCAATAGAAGTGTCCCACAAGAATCTGTGCTTGCACCAGTTATTTTTAAAGTGGCCCTCCTCCCACTGGCATAGAAGCTGGTGGTAATACACCAAGCCAAATACATTATGTATGCAGACTACATCATGCTTGCGACAGTGCACCCAGAAAACAGCTGTCAAGAACAATCATTGCAAGAGGCACTCTACATAACCCACAACTGGTGCACCCAGATTGGTCTTGAAATCTCCAAAGAAAAAAGCTAAGTTCCTGTCGGTTGTGAACAAGTAGGGAGGCCGCAAACTGGAAGTCCGGCCTCTGCAGTTAATTTTGGATCAGCAGCCAATACTCGAAGCCTCACATATTTGCGCACTTGGCCTGGAAATTGACGCCACCGGATGTCCAGGACCTTGGGTTAAGAGTGCCAAGCAGCAGGCATCACAAACAATACACCTCATACGAAGGATAACGAAGAAATCTGGTGGTTATACCTCCAACGTGGCTCGCCTCCTTGTCCGTACGATATTTCGGCCAAGGCTCGTTTAGCGCACTTCGTTTCATCACCTCACGCTTGCAGAGTGGGCACGTCTAGAGGCGATCAACAACGAAGCCATGAGCACCGTAACTGGACTGCCACGCATCACTCCACTGACAGTACTTCAACAGGAGTCCCTACTAAACACTAGTGATGAATTAGTGCATTAGCGTCGTGGTGCGTGCAACCTGAAGCTATTAACGTTGTGTTCGGCTGCTGCATTGGCTCGGTACTTGGTAAAAAACGTTCCCCACACCCTTCAGACACGGCTACTATTGCCCCGTCGAACAAAATGCGAATAGAAGAAATCAAATTCCTTGGTCACCTTTACAGCCCGGTTCCACGCCCAAGTAACCCACCTGCTTCGTACAGATACCCTAGATGCCGCTAATGTCGTCGCTTATACGGATGCCAGTGTGAGCGGCGCCACCAATCATACCGTGCTTGTATGTCCATTAATACGAGAGGCTGACCAGACATGCTCATATTTTTCGAATCCTGCACCACCGGCTCACCTTGCTGAGCTGGTCAACATACGTGATAGACTGGCCGCGCTGCTGCCTCTTCTACAACCAGGCAGATGCTCCCAGCTCATCATTCGTACGGACTCGACGCAAGATATTCACGATATACGACGAGGGTATCGCTCTACGTCACTGTCGGATACTATTCCCGTTCTTGCTGCCTCTGCATCTCTGCAAATACGTGTTCAGTGGGTTTCATGGGTCAGTTTGCTGTACCTTGTAAAAGCTTATTTAGCAACCCACCCTCAAGTCACATCATA
The DNA here is from genome assembly GCA_013436015.1 of Rhipicephalus annulatus. Classification (NCBI taxonomy): domain Eukaryota; kingdom Metazoa; phylum Arthropoda; class Arachnida; order Ixodida; family Ixodidae; genus Rhipicephalus; species Rhipicephalus annulatus. The sequence continues at coordinate 150,960 of WOVY01005510.1, forward strand.
CCCGCTACCGCATTTCCCTGAGGACGCTCGAGGACACGTGCTCCGGAAAAAAGAATGCCTCCGACGTATCACACGAGCTCTTATACCTCCGTGTGGATTAGAGCTCCCTGGTGGTTTAACCGGCCGAGAGGAGGTTACATTGCGGAGGCTTTGTGTTGGGGTTGGGCTTACCCCATCCGTGACCACCCTTTGGGCGCAAAAGCACCGAGGCCCATATGGCACATCATGCCCATTTTATGATGCCCCGATCCAAGATGTAACTGCCTCACACTTACTGTAGACCTGCACTGGTCTACAATTAGGTCGGCGCCGTCATCTCTGTGGAACAGGTCTCAGGCCTGGCCGACCACGTCACTTTGACCACTGGCTTCGTGGACCACATCACCGTTCTCTATTCGACTTCATACATGGAGAAAACTTGTATGTGTAATTTTGAAAAATTATGTCTAGGGACAGACTTTCGAAATAAAAAGGAGATAGAATGACTATTCTATGCCACAATAAATCATCGTAAATGAGAAAACCAAAATATCGTATAGTATAATGAAAACAAAATATTGCTACTTTGTTTGAATGACTGCATTTACTGAGAGGAGTATCCGGAATGTCTTATGAAATGCTGACAGGGGATGATTCACTGGAAAGTTCCTTGAGGAAGAATAACCCCGAGAACAAGAAGCGTTTGCGGACCTGGCGCAGAGTGCCATACTAAGGGGGCCAAGTTGGAGCAAATTTTATCGTCTTGTGAAAAAGGCATAGCTCCCCCCCTTCGCTCTCACCTGGCGTAAGATATCTGAAGCACCAACTTATTGAGTGAACAATACGTGCTACGGGTCACTAATATCTACCCTTGTCCTAGCAAGGGTAGATATTAGTGACCCGTAGCACGTATCACTACGCACTAATATCTACTCTTGTCCTAGCAAGATAGCAGAAGTGGGCACAACTGTCAAATTGCGACAGGGTACCAATAAACAGAACGTAAATATTCACACTGACTATTTGCGAAGCCTATACTTGAGATATTGCTGTATGGGGAGCAAGATCTTTGTCGGTCCCAAAGCTTCAGGTATGTTTTTGTTCATATTAGCCATCCCGGTTGAATTCTAGTAGACGTATTTCGTGAAATCTTCCTCTTTCACTTTGTCTGGTTGCTGATAGGAATTCAATCCTGCGCTGAGGAATTCTGAGCGAAGTACAACTTATTTTCCGTATTATTCTCGTTCACTCAATTGCTCGACGAGTAAAAAAAAAAACTCGACAGAATCATTCTTGGCAAAAATTTCACTCCAGAACTCATTCTTCTCACGTCCCCTTACATTCATCACACTCCACGCTGTTCTCGAAAAGAAACTTTTTCATCCGGTCCTATTTTATGGCGAAAAAGAAAAGGAATAATAACCATAAAGAAAGGACATGCTATTCCCTCGCTTCGGTAGGCATCGACCGCTCGTTGTCTCAGATGGTCTAGCCAGAGGAAGCCGTTTATGGTTCGTGCTCCAACGACGCGAAAAAATCTGTTCCGAATAAGCGAATGGTGGGTGGAGATAGCTATATCGATGACGCCGGGTGGTTTGGATGCTTTACAGCTTTAAACGCAGTCGCAACACCACGTGTTCACGTCAATAGCTTTCCACTATCATCGCTTTCATGTTCCATAGGCCGCTTTCTTTTATACGGGGAAGCTAACTAGCCCACTGAGTATTGTCAGCGCGCTGTTTTTTCTCGCCTTCTCTACAATATAAATAGAGAAGGTGGACAACTGTACGAATCGGAGCACATGACACTTGGCTCTGGCCTTTGTCCATGGGTACCTCTGGCATATCAAAGGTGACAGGAAATTAACGACATGAATTGGCGCCATTTCTAGGCCTGAGTATTCTTAATACTACTACTTTATTAGGTGCGAAGCATTTCTTAGCGAACTTCAGCGAACTTGAACGTACCTATCTATCCATCACGCCACCTACAATATTTAGCTCTCCTAGCTGTTTGAACAAAAGTATCTATACTAAAATTGTTATGGTATAGCATGACTGTATGACAAACACAAGTAACTAGTCATAACATAAAAATCATGACAAGTATGTCATAATTATCATGATTTACGTTTCATAGTTTTGCTGCTCTTGCGGAGGTTTTGTTCACATGACATGCTGCAAAACTGGTATAGTATGACATAACCACATGGTGAATACAAGCGACAGACCCAAACATAAAATTTATAATATGCTTGTCATGTGAACATGCCACACTAATGATGCGCTCGCGGCCGTTTCGCTAGCTCCAAATATCCCAAATTTGGTATCAGGTGATGTGAATAGATGACGAATGTAAATAATACGTCCAAACATGATAATCATGACATGGAAGTCGTGTAATTTACCTCTGCCTCGTAACGTTGTGCTGATTTTAAAGTGATATATCAACATCCCTCATTAGTGCTTAGCGTATCATCGATTCCCACTGTACGAGAAATTGGCCAACTTCATCTTTTTTTGTGTACACAAGTGAAACCTAATTAGTGCAGGCTAGAAATCACCAGATGGTCAAAATTTCTGCAGGCCTCCACTAAGGCGTTCAACATCACTATTTTAGGACGTGTTTTTGGGACGTAGTGCGCTGCATGATAATGTGTGCGTGTTTAGAAAAAGGGGTAGCAATTTAGAGTACTAAGTATTCTGCTATGGGAGAGCACTCCTTGTTTTATATGTCTTTAGGTGAAACTGTTGTCGTATTAGTGAAACTTAAATAAAACTGCCTTAGAAGAAACGTGAACAGTAATACCTTTTCGAAAGACAAGGGAATATAAAATCTGTTGCCGCAACCTGGTTTATGTAACCTGGTTGTTCGCTGGTTGATGTAACATTGCTCATACAACAAATAAAAGTTATGTGTTGAGTATCACACATCTCAAGGTCTGCAGGCGGGGAATAGAATTTGTAATTGTACAGTTTTGAAGACGAGAAAAATGCAAAAATTGCAGATCTCTGGAACCTTGGAAATTGATGGTATGGAAAACATGGGAATGGAAGAACGTTAGCTACGCACACGACTACGTGAATTGTGGTAGGCTGAAATGTTTCATTATCACCTTATGGTGGTTACGCGCACACACGTCCCGAATACACGTACATCTGTGCCGTATCTGTGACATCCATGGGTTGATGGGTCATGAATTCTGTTGACACCTTCTTGCACCAAATCACTGTGAAGTGTAAGCACGATTAGTAGAAGTATAATAAATGCGAAGCATTTCTTAGCGAACTTCGGAGGCTTTGAGCCTATCTATCTATCTATCTATCTATCTATCTATCTATCTATCTATCTATCTATCTATCTATCTATCTATCTATCTATCTATCTATCTATCTATCTATCTATCTATCTATCTATCTATCTATCTATTTAGCCGCTTACGACTTTTAGCTCTCCTGGCGGTTTTAATAATGGTATCGATACCAAACTTGGTATGGCATACATGACTGTACGAAGAACATATATGACTAGTCATACCACGAAAATCATGATATGTATGTCATGAAAGTCATGATTTACATTTCATGATCTTGCAGCTGTCGCGGTGGTTTTGTTCACATGACATGTTGCAAAACCTGTATCGTATGACCAGTCTGCATGGCGAACGCAAGCGACAGACCCTATTGTAGAAATCATGATGTGCATGTGATCTAGGTCATGAATCATGACTACACGCCACGCTCATGGTGCGCTTGCGGTGCACTTGCGGTCGTTTCGCTGGCTTCACATATACCAAATATGGTATTACGGGACGCAAATGCGACTAAGGTACATGACTGGTGCACACATGATATTCATGAGATGTGTGTCATCTTAGAACATGACTACATGCCACGCTCATGATGCACTCGCGGTCATTTCGCTAGCTTCACTTATACCTAATTGGGTATTACGAGACGTGAATGGATTACGAAGGTATGTGACTGGTTCACACATGATAATCATGAGATGCGTGTTATGTAAGAACATGTCTACATGCCTCACTCAAGGCACCAATATACTTGGACGAGACCTGGCGCGCGTGCGAGCCGGCGTTCGTTTCGTCGCATCACGACGGCGATACCACGCCAGGCACCGATCTACCTGCCATATACTCGCAGGCGTGCGTCGCGCTGTGTTGCTTAGACGCATGCGCGTGTGATCGCGGCGGGCGTTTCTCCGTCACGAAGAGAGGCAGACGCAGTGCTGTCTTGGTAACGTCATCCACGCGAAACGTACTACGTCGAATTTCGCGCCGGTTGCCGCCTGGCAGCGCCGACGATAGCTGGTCGCGCCGGTCGCGCCTGGCGTCAGATTATAGAGTGCTCGCGTTGCTAGCGCAGCGTTGCTGTGCCCAGCGTGCACGCGCATCAAAGTTCCATCGGGGTGTATTGGGCCATTTATGATGCGCTTGTGGCCGTTTCGCTAGCTTCACATATACCAATTTTGGTATCAGGTGACGTGAATAGATGACGAAGGTAAATGACATGTGCAAACATGATAATCATGACAAGGAAGTAATGTACGGCCTAATTTACCTCTGCCTTGTAACGTAGTGTTCATTTTAAAGTAACATGTACACCTTCCTCATGGTGCTTCGCATATCATAGATTCTCATTGTATACGTGGAATCTGCCATTTTTTTCTTCATATAAATTGTCCATTATGCAGCGATGACGAGCCTATGTACACTGAAGTATGACGTATAGTTAAATTTTTTGGAATTGTTCATGCCTGTTGTGAAGAATTGACTAATGACACCTCCATTTCTCGTCATGGGCGCGAGTACTTAAGAGGCGCTGTCTGCCTAGAAAACGTTTTCCCTGCATATTGCGAACCAAGTGTGCTTGTGTTTTTAATCATCCACATTGCAGTCGCCAACAATTATGAGAAGTGGTAAGCTGAGATGTAGCGCTTGTGTCAGCGACGATGGTGGCTCTATACACTGCTAGTAAAATGAGCTTTACGAATAGTGCTTCACTACAATGACATGACTGGTGAATTTCAATTGCTATGCCACAATATGATTTAGTTTGTGATATGCCTTAGTTTTGATATGAGCAGCTTTGCAATGTGTGCGGCCACGTTTGTGACGTATGTTCTGCATTTTTCCCACAATTCTTTCGTAAATGAATCAGTTGCTAGTGAGCGTTTTATCCTGTCTACTTGCTTTCTGTGTCTCCTCTTTTTTTGCGCTCTACTTTTACTTTTAGACGTGAAGCAACTCGTCCAGCAACGCATTCTGTTTCACTACTATAGCCGTAATCTCGACGTGACGGTTGTGTGACAGAAGTACGTATGTACTGTTCATAAAATTGGATAGCCAACACAGCAAGCTCAATTAATGTTTCATCAACATTACGGTATACTCAAAAACCAGGTGTGAGACCAAGTCTTGCTCTGTGATAGAACACTTGATGGCCACGCCGAATGTGGTGTTCGATTCCAGCTGGGACCATGGTATTTATTCTATGCGTTCGTTGGGTAGACACTGTTCATGCCAGCTTTTCGGGGCGAAGATTATTAGGAACGACCTAATTGACGACCATCACAACCCAAAACACACAAACAAAAACTGCGCATCTTACGAATAAAAATGAAAACATATGTGTAAACAACCAACTTTGTGTGTAATCAACTATGCGACAGCACAGTACATGACCACCCGTGCCGACCATTTGTCCGTCCACCCATGCACCTGTCTATTCGTCCATCCATCTGTCCGTCCACCTATCTGTGCATCCTTCCGTGCGTGCTTCCTACCATCCACGCTTACGTCCAACTATCCATCCGTTCAAACATACGTGCATTTGACCATGCATCTGTCCGTCCTTTGTAAGAGTCCGCGATTGCAACGTAGGGGATATAGACCTCATAACCTAAAGATTTGTTCACTCTTTGTTATTTACTTCCTGGAGATGCACTAATTTTTCTTAATGCTCTCTAAATAAAATAACTAATGTCTGTTCGTGCCATTTCTTGGTTGATTTAAACTCTCAATCACTTTCAGTGCATTGCGCTTAACTATATGTATATACAGCTCATCCTAACCCTGCTTGAGGGCTGTACCGTATGAGTACACATGTAATGTTTATAAACTCCATAGTCATCACTGCAAGCGCAGTTGATGCTTCACGAAAAGTATGGTCTTTTCGTAAAGTAGTTGCGAGACCTGGCGTGGCTCTGTGGTTGAATACATCGTTGTCAGGTAGTATGTTGGGTTCGATTCCTGCTGTGACCCTGACATTTTTTATTTACATTCGTTAGGTCAACGAAGCCGATGTCAGCTTTTCCCTAACACTCACGCATATAAATTAAGCAATCCCTTCTTGCCATTACTAAGTATATATAAACTGCCAATCACGTGTGGCACATACCCGCCCACGGGTATGCCTGGCGGAGACTGTTTGACGACGTACGCGTCGGGATTGTTACATTATTCATGTCACAATTCCTACGACCAGCGAGTCGTATTCGTCAAACCATCTTACCTTCACACACTAATTGCGTCATTCGTTGGCAGATTCGGAGCCCTTGCGGTAGTACTTTCTGCTGCTCCATTTGGAGAAAGTATCTTTTATTGACAGATTGAGAGTGCTCCCTGTATGTTTAGTTGGCAGATTCGGACCACCTTTGTCGCAAGACCCTCTCCTCGGAGAAACTTTTTCTAATCGGTCAAAATTGGTGGCTTCAACCGGAAGTCGCAAGCGCCCCGCGCTTTAAACCTTCTGAAACGGTGCCAACTTTGGCCGTGCCAATGGACGCCTGCCGGGTGAGGTGCGCCTCGCGTCAGAGAGAGAGAGAGAGAGAGAAACTTTTTTATTTCTGTCATAGAGAAATGTCGCCTGGGGCTCTCTGTCCAGAGCTCTAACAGCCGCTGCTGTGTCCCTTGCCCGCCGAACTAGCGCCCGTTGGCCACTCGGGCATTCATCACACAGCATGGCTTCCCAGTATTGCAGGGTAGGAGTATAGGAGAGGAGTTGGCAGAGCGCCTGTCAGGCGGAAGCTGACATTCCAGCGTCACATGAAATAACGTCAGTACCACTCCACAGCCAGGGCATTTGTCAGGGCAAGAAGTGGGATGAAGGATGTGGGTGAAATAGAGGTTCGGAAATTGTGTTTGCCTGAAGTTTACGCCCCGCAGTTGCATCCTCTCGTGTTTGCGTGTGTTGTGGTGGAAGGTAACGAATACGCTCTCGTCTATAGTAATCGAGAGTGTCTCGATATCCTAGAATTTCTATGATTGTGTCCTCATCATCTGGGTTGGGCAGCTCTTCTTCCGGTTTCCGGTCAGTGAGTGCTCGGGTAGCTGCATGTGCACAGTCATGACCGGGGAGCGAGGCGTGCCGAGGCGTCCAGAGAAGTTGTAACCTATGTGGTGTGTGGAATGCAGTGTTTAAAATTTGGTGTGTGTGGTGTGAGACGATACACCGCGTGAAGGCACGGCAGATAACCTGTGAATCTGTAAAGATTAGAATAACATATGTGTGAGGAAGTTCTTTGGCAGTGTGGGAAGTCGCCAGAGCGACGACATACTCTTCGCCCTCAGATACCTTCTTTGTAGGTACCCTGATTAAAGATACTATGTCGTAATCGTTGTTCACCACTGCTCCAACTGTAAAACTGTGGGAGTGGTGTCTAGTGGCGTCGCAGCATAAGAGAGTGTATGCAGGAGACTGATTGATGAGGTGCGTGAGGTTTTTCACTCTGGCCCGCCGGCGCTGAGCGTTGCGCTCAGGGTGCATATTCCGTGGAAGTTGCACGACTGTAATTCTTGCTGGGAGTTCACTGGGTAGCTGTTTTCTTGGTGTGTTGTATTCACATTGGTTCGGAAGATAGCCTAGCCTGACGAGTAGCTTCTCTTCAACTCGGGTGCTGCGGAATTTTCGCAGCTGACTATTGCGTTGGGCTTCGGTTAGTTCTTTTAGGTTGTTGTGTACTCCCATGCCTAGCCTGACGAGTAGCCTCTCTCCGACTCGGGCGTTGCCGAGTCTTCGCAGCTGACTATTACGTTGTGCTTCGGTTAGATCTCTTAGGTTGTTGTGTACTCCCTTGGCTAGGAGACGGTTTGAGTCAGAGCTCACGTTTTGCTAGCGTAGCGTCGCTGTGCCCAGCGTGCCCACTCAAGCAAGAAGGGAGACGCGCGCATCGCGTTTTATTCTGACCCTGCCATTTACTCCAGAGAAGATGCGTGTGTTCCGTCGGTAGATTCCCATCTGCTGCCCTCGCCCAGATAGGAGTTCTTCGGCGCCGAGTTCATGGGTCACTCCGAATCCACCAATGAATGACGCCATAATTGTGGTTTGACCCAAGTTATTGGGATAATCACGAGAGCTACCAGACTTAAGCGGCTAAATAGATAGATAGATAGATAAATAGATAGATAGATAGATAGATAGATAGATAGATAGATAGATAGATAGATAGATAGATAGATAGATAGATAGATAGATAGATAGATAGATAGATAGATAGATAGATAGATAGGTAGGTAGGTAGGTAGGTAGGTAGGTAGGTAGATAGATAGATAGATAGATAGATAGATAGATAGATAGATAGATAGATAGATAGATAGATAGATAGATAGATAGATAGATAGATAGATAGATAGATAGATAGATAGATAGATAGATAGATAGATAGATAGATAGATAGATAGATAGATAGATAGATAGATAGATAGATAGATAGATAGTAGATAGATAGATAAGTAGGTAGGTAGGTAGGTAGGTAGGTAGGTAGGTAGGAGGTAGGTAGGTAGGTAGGTGGGGTAGGTGGGTAGGTGGGTAGGTAGGTAGGTAGGTGGTAGGTAGGTAGGTAGGTAGGTAGGTAGGTAGGTAGGTAGGTTTGTGACAAAAGTGCTTGTAGTGCGCGATTTTACCTCGAAGTCGTCTTAGGCAAATTCGAAAGAGACAGTGTGCATTCTGAAGGTCTAGTAGCGTTGAAAATCCAGATACAGGTGCTACTTTCATTGACTTCTGCAAGCGTTCCAGATATATTATTATCTGTTTACTCTAAAAACTAAAGACGATTTTTTGTCTTTTTTCAGATTTTTTTCTCAGAGAAGGTGAACTGGCTCATGCTGGAAGCTTACACTTTCCAAGCTTACACTTTTCATGCACTCGAGAGTTTGCACTGTGAAGGGGCGCGCAAGCCATTGCAGCCACGGGACGCTTCAGTATATTTCGGAACTCCGCGAAAGTACGTGGCACACACGAGTTGGTCGTCAACGCTGGCTTGCTTATCCCAGGGGCTGACTCAGTTGTGCGGAACGTGTGACTCAGAAAATAGTGGCAGGATAGCAGCGGCACGTGCCACTTTGCATAAGTATGGCAACGCCGCAAAGCGAGAATTCCGGGCACGTATTTCGTTTCTAAGCAGCGATGAGAAGTGTCGGTTTCTTTACACGTCCTCTCATAAGTGAGACGATGAAACGGACGTGGCAATGGTCTGTTTTAGTGAACTTATTATCGGTTTCGAGAGATAGAAACCCGGATGTCTATCCGGCTTAAAACTGAGGATACGGCGCACCGAAAAATAGGGGAAGGTTTATGTGTCGCGAGGCGGAATCGACGCTTTTAGTGTTATACTTTTGGGGTTCTCTGAGGACAGTGAGACAAGTGAGGGGATGAGAATGTTGTGAATATTTCATTAGCGTCTACCCTGCCGCTTTGTAAAAGAACCCCGTGGTGCAAGCTCACGTGTCGCGTACTTTAGGGTTGCTCTATGAAATCGATTGCATGTCTCGTATGTACCGCACAGAGGCATGGTTTCCCCAGGAGGCATGGTATTCGGACCCCTCCTGGTCTGAACCATTGAATTCGCGTAGAAGCTGGGTGTGTGCATGGCTGATAATCAGGGAATTGGAGCCCGTCGCGGGGGACACTTTAGTGGTGAATCGTGACGCCGCTACGAGGGGGAACTTAGTTATTAGTGCAAACGTAATTCATGGGCGTGGTGCTCGCAGCCCTGGCGTAGAAATCGGTGGGCTGACAATACCTGGATAACGGCTCATGGGCATGAGCGTTCAGTGCTTCCTTCTACGATTATTACTCAGCCGATACGGGACATGGATCGAGGCGGTAACTTCAATTAGAGACTTGAAGCATCGCTCCTGCTTATGCCATAGTCCTTCATGTTTGTTCTGGTATACCGCCCCCATTTAACCACACTCTGAAAAGTCCTTACGCTTCTGAGGAGGACGCCCCGCCGTGGTGGTCTAGTGGTTAAGGTACTCGGCTGCTGACCCGCAGGGCGCGGGTTTGAATCCCGGCTGCGGCGGCTGCATTTCCGATGGAGGCGGAAATGTTGTAGGCCCGTGTGCTCAGATTTGGGTGCACGTTAAAGAACCCCAGGTAGTCTAAATTTCCGGAGCCCTCCACTACAGCGTCTCTCATAATCATATAGTGGTTTTGGGACGTTAAACCCCAGATATCAATCAATCAATTCTGAGGAGGAGGATCGAAAGAGGAAGGACAGGGAGGTTAGCCAGTTCATCACGCTTCTGAAACTTGTGCTTGTTCCAGAGCTACTCGCTTTCTTTGCAGCATTGATAAGATTGCGTTAAATAGGCCATGCAAAAAAAGTGTTGATAATGCATCAGTGGCATCGGTTGAAAGCGAAAAATTGTTAACAATAAGTCTTGATGATTAAAGCTGTAGTCTTCCCTAAGCATTCCGCGCGGCAGTCATGTGTCCTAAGTCGGGCTCAATACTTAGGAAGGAAGAAAAACATATAGAACTTCCATGTAGTACGAGAAGTCGTGGTAATTCATTTAAACTATTGCGTGACCAAAGTTTAGCGTCGCTCAGTGATCTATACAATGAGTGATACAGAATGACACACTCATTCGAACAGTTATTGATGCATCTATGTCAACGCTGCACACCTTGAGATATATGAAATCAGGGCTTCCACAGATGTACATTTGGTCCTGAAGAATCATAGAATAAAAAAGACCAAGATGCCAATCATAAAAAAATAAAAAAAATGTGATGAGACATTTCGGCACCTAAAACCGGAGTCTTGTTCACAGGAATTGTAAACAAGGCTCTCTTTCCGGGTTGCTGAGATGTCTTACTTTTTTTATTTTCTGCCAGAATCCCGCTGCGCGTTGAGTCGTGCACCTCAGGACATAAACTAATATTTCGCATCCATTCATCCATCTCCTCGTGGGCCTCTTAATCTTTTTATTGAACCTCTAAATATACCACCATATAGGCTTGAGACCTTGCTGAAAGGCGATGTAGAGTTCTTGAAGAGGTGCCAGTGGAACCGGCGTTCAGACAGGTGGGCCTATATTATTCAAGATAAGTTCCTTATGTGAATGCGACAAGAGGACCTGTGGGAGCTTCAGCTGTGTCAATACCCTGAGTTAAAAAAAAACGGGCATCACTGCAGTCTTGCACATACTCCTGAAGGCCTGCCATATTTCTAATATGCAGAGAGCTATGTTCGTGTTTTGCGCCTGAGTCCTTTTGAGTTAAACGTTGGCGCTTAACATTTAGGCGTTCCATCAATTCTAATTACTTTCATTTACAAAGTTAACAAAAGAGCACGACAGAAACGCCTTATTCTTGTGACTGCGTTTGCAATACCTTAGCTAGGTGTGGCTTTTTTTTTCGAATGCGTAAATTGATTCTGCCTTATTCTGTCAAGCTATATACAACTTGGTTGTGTATGGCTTGAGAAAAAGTACTGGTTAAACGAGTGAATCACTCAGTAAAACTGTTATAGACGACATTTTTACTGCTAAAATGGGTGTCATCTTAATGAGTGTTAAAAGAATTCACCGCATTGTAGCAAAGAAGTGGGGGAAGAACAGTCTGGTCATATTACGGCTTTACAACTATAAAAAAAAACTGAAATCCACAAAAATGCATACACGTTGAAGAATTCTGGCTTATCAATCAGTGACGGCTCTTCTAAGCAGGTGCGTGAAAAAGAAAGCACTTATGGGAATATGCAAAATAAAAAAAGCAAATGCTCAAACAGTAAAACTTTCTTTTCATAAGCTTATCATTGACGGTAGAACTTACACTTGGGATAGTAATGCGCAGGATGTGGCAAAAGTAAGACGTTCGTGACGTGATAACAAAGAAGTGAGACAAAAGCCCCAAGGTGCCCGAGATATTGCCCTTCTCATGATGAATTGCCGCAGTGTTAAGAATAAAGCTGATGATCTGGATAGCCTTATCAAGTTAGTGAACGCGAAATTGGTCATTGGTTCAGAATCTCGGCTTGACGAAGCAGTTTCGAACTTTCAAATGTTTTCTTGCAATTTTCAAACATACGGGAAAGACCGGTCAACGCATGGTGGTGGTGTTTTCATTATTGTAAAGGATTCTTTCTTGCATGAAGAAATCTTTATTAATAACAACAAAACTGAATCTGTATGGTGCCACGTAGTGCGAAATGACGGTTCTAGTTTTCTTGTTGGTGCTTTTTATCGGCCTCCTGCCTTTGAATCGAATATTATGCGTCAGTTGAGAAAAATTGCCTGCACGTTTTATAAAGAGTGTGTCATTCTTGCTGGTGACTTTAATTCGCCGGATGATAAGTGAGATAACGGTAGCTGTGTCTTAAAATCTAATGCAGCGACATATTGTGAATTGAAAACGTTGACCAGCGTGCTCGGCCTCGTGCAGTATGTTTAGAGTCCTACGTGAGGTCAAAACATTTCGGATTTGTTGTTTTGTAATACCCCTGATGTCAATAATGAGACACACGTTATTCTCGGTATTAGTGGTCACAACGCTGTCTTGGCAAAGCTAACAAGATCTCGCGTAAATTCAAAGAAATGTTAATCTAGAAGAATCTTTCATCAAAGTAAAGCAAACTATGAGCAAATATCAGCGGGACTTCGGCATCAGTTTCCGTCTTTTGAATGCAGTGCAGACAAACTTACTGGTGAGCAGCTATGGCAAGTGTTTAAGAAACGCAATACTGGGCTCATTCAGTGCCACGTCCCGAGCGTCTCAAGCAATAAACTAAGCAAAATAAAGAAACATTGGGTTATTGAACATCTTAATAAGCTTATCAAAAAGCGGAAGAGGGCCTTTTCTCAATATTGCCAAAATGAAACCCCTGAAAATTTCATTAAAATGAAACATCTGACATCAATTTATAAAATTAAACTGAAAGAAGCGAAGAAAGAGTATTTTAAGAGTTTGGCCGCTGACTTTCTTAATAAGAAGAGGTTCTGGAAGTATATGAGACGATGTGGTCATGAGAAGGTTAGCCCACTAAATCTGTGTTACGGGGGTGAGATTGTAATTTCGCATAGAGATAAAGCCACACTTTTCAACAACTTTTTTAAAATCAGTTTTCTGCCCTTCTACACAAGTGGCTGTCGCGAATAAAAAAAAAACAACGTTTGCCTATGGGTGAGATAGAACTTTCATTTATTGTCATAGTGAACTTGTTACAGCCGATTGATGAAAGTAAAGCAACTTGCCCAGATTGTATATCACCAAGAGTTTTAAAACACTGCTCTGAGGCAGTGGCTTGTTTTCTCTTTGATATCTACGAAAAATTACTCGATGAAGGCAAGCTTCCTGATGACTGAAAAATAGCTAATGTTGTGCCCATTTTCAAAACTGGTTCTAAATAAGATGTATCAAATTACAGACCAATTTCTCTGAAGCCGATTTGTTTTAAAGTACTTGAACATGTTGTTTTGTCTGCTTTAATGAATCACCTGACTTCAATTAATTTTTCAATTCTAAACAACGTGGATTTAGACAGGGTTTTTCATGTGCAACCCAAATAATAAATGCTATCGTGATATATAGCATCAGTTTTAGATAATCAAGGACAGATTGATTGTTTATTTTGGACTTCAGAAAGGCCTTCGATACGGTATCACACTCGATTCTGATTCAAAAACTGCAGAACTTCAACATTCATCAAACTATTTGCCGATGGATTGCGGAGTATTTAACTTCAAGAAAACAGAAAGTTCTTCTGGGAGGATCATGTTCATGTTTAGTTTCAGTGACATCAAGGGTACCTCAGGGTTCCGTACTCGGCCCACTTCTCTTTCTTGTGTTTATTAATGACATTTTGGATACAATTAGGTGTCGTATTAGAATGTTTGCTTACGACTGTGTGTTGTATACTAAACTGATCAACAAAACGGATTCCACCCAGCTTCAGGATGACCTTAATCACGTGGAGGTATGGTGTAAAGAGAATGATATGGTACTAAATACTAAGAAATGCGTTGACATCCGTTTCATTAAAAGGGTCAATATGTTTACAAATCAGTACACCTTAAACATTGAAGTTATTAGGAAAGAACACAAATACAAGTACTGGGGTGTCACATTTTCTGAGGATGGGGGATGGTCTGAACACATTGCCAGTGTTCTCAGCAGAGCTGGAAAAGCCCTAGGCGTTTTACAAAAAAAAATCATAAACATATAACCAAGGATATTAAACAGGCCGCATATTGCGCCTATGTCAGACAAATACTAAAATACACCTGTCCTGTGTGGGACTCGTTTCACAAAGTACACATTCATGCACTAGAGCGCATTCAGTCGATAGATGTAAGATTTGTTCTGGGAAAATATGACCGAACTCAAAGCTCTCAATGTATGAAAAGAGAACTTCATTGACATTTCTTACATGATTGAAGACGCAATCTAAGATTGAAACTATTTTATTCAATCTATAAGAAAAAAACAGGCATTAATCCTTCAGAATACTTAAAAACAGCGCATAATCATTCCTCTCGTCATGACCACAATATTAAATTAAAGCCATACAACCCCAGAATGAATATTTTTAAGCATTCTTTTTTCCGCAAGCCAATGTCGATTAGAATATGTTACCAGCTGATTTAGTTGGACGCAAGAGTGCGGATTCTTTCTATGGGGCACTGTGCCCCCCGCAGTAATGCCTAAGATGGCGCTGCGGTTAAACTTCAAAATAAAAAAAATTTGCAGATTTCACGTATAGTGAGAATTGATGATATGCGAAGCACGAATGAAGAAGGTTGATATGCCACTTTCAAATCACCACAACGTTGCGAAGTGGACTTAAATTACGCCATACACGACCTCCGTGTCATGATTATTATGCTTAGATGTGTTGTTTACCTTCGTCATCTATTCACGTCACGTGATGCCAAATTTAGTATATGTGGAGCTAGCAAAACGGCCGCGAGCACGCTACGAGCGTGGTATGTTGACATTCCTACATCACACGCGTCTCATGATTATTATGTTTGCACCACTCATATATCTTCGTCATCCATTGACGTCACGTAACACCAAATTTGCTATACGTGGAGCTAGCAAATCGGCTTCGAGTGCATCATGAAGGGCCCAATAGACTCCAACGTAACGTTGACGCACGCACACGCAGGGCACAGCGAAGCTACGTTAGCAAAACACGAGCACTCTTTAGTCTGATGCCAAGCGCGACCGGTGCGACCAGCATGAGTCCGCGCGGCCTGACGGCAACCAGCGCGAAATGCGACATGCTGCATTTCGCGCCAATGCGTTACCCAGACAGCACTGCGCATCCCTATTTTCGTGATGGGCGTACGCTGGACGTGCTGAAACGCGCATGCGTCAAAGCAACGCAGCGCGCCCCTGCGAGTATATGGCAGGACCGGCGCCTGGCGTAGCAACGCCGGCGTGACGCGACGAAACGAACACCGGCGCACGTGCACGTCGAAGTGTATGGGCGCCTTGACTGTGGCATGTAGTCATGTTCTCACATGACCCGCATCTCATGATTATCATGTTTGCACCAGTCACATGCTTTCGTCATCCATTGACATCACGTAATACCTAATTTGGCATATGTAAAGCTAGCAAAACGGCCGCGAGCGCATCATGAGTGGGGCATGTATTCATGTTGTTACATGACACACATCTCATGTTTATCATGTTTGCACCAGTCTCATACCTTCGTCATTCATTCACGTCCCGTAATACCACATTTCGTATAAGTGAAGCTAGCGGAACGGCCGCCAGCGCATCATGAGCGTGGCTTGTAGTCATGTTGTTACATGACACGCATCTCATGATTATCATATTTGCACAATCCATATACCTTCGTCATCCATTCACGTAGCGTAATACCAAGTTTGGTGTATGTGACACACTAAGGAAACGGTTGAGGGCGTATCATGAGGGTGGCATGTAGCCATGTTGTTACATGACACGCATGTCATGATTTTCATATTAGGTTCTGTCACTTGTGTTCGCCATGCAATCATGTTATACCATACCAGTTTTTCAACATGTTCTGTGAATGAAACCACCCCAAGTGTAGCAAGACCATGAAAACAAAAAAATGTAAATCATGTTATTCATGACATACATGTCATGATTTTCATTTTATGACTAGTTAAATATGTTCGTCATATAGTCATGTTATGTCATACCAAGTTTGCTATCGATACCATTATCCAAATGGCCAGGAGAGCTAAAAGTCGTAGGCGGCTAGATAGATAGATAGATAATAGATAGATAGATAGATAGATAGATAGATAGATAGATAGATAGATAGATAGATAGATAGATAGATAGATAGATAGATAGATAGATAGATAGATAGATAGATACGCTTGAAGTCGCCAAAGTTCGCTTATAAACGCTTCGAATTTAAAATAAAAATAAATAACAAAACAAATCAAAGCTTTGATTTCAGCAGCCGTTCTAGCCGCAATACTCAATCACTATAATATGCCAGGAGCGTCATGTAAACTAGAAGTAAAAGGAAGTCTTATAACACGTAAAAGGAACTGAGCGACATTGCGGTACAGAAAGCAATTCTCCACGACCCGGACCGGCCGCGAAAAAGAAGATAAGACTATACGCAAATTCCGCAAATAATTTCCGTAATTAATGGCGAAGGCCTGTTTTCTTGAGAGTAGAGCCCAACAAGCCACGGAGTCTGCGAGCAAAGACGCATCACTTATTTTGGATCTTCAATGGCACAAAACTGGTACAGTATGCTCGACTATTACGAACTCGGTGCATAGCCGCTTCAATTATGCCGTTGATATCAGCTCAGTGTAGGCTCGATCATTACTCGAGCAATCATCAAGTAGAGAAGCTTGCCAGAAAATGAATCTTTTAGGTATTAGCACATATTTAGCTTGTTGAAGTGAGAAATAATTATCATGCGGTCCATTCTAGCTTGCTAGAGTTGAGGTCCATTTGTGAGTGCGCCCCGGAACTCAATAAAAGATATGTGTGATATATTGCCACCCACTTCTAGTAGTGGGTCGTACGTCAAGGTGAAGGCTCACACCACAGAGAAGAAAAAAGTGCACGTGGGCCCCCGCTCTGGCGAACAATCCCAACCGACGCGCTTGGCTAGAGCCCTGCTGCTCAGACGTCAGTAAACCTTGTCGACACCCCCTGGAGTGACGTGACAATTGGTGGAGGTGCTGGGTAGGCCCCTCACGGATGTTTCAGACCCCTCCTGGAAGCGGCACCACAAGCCCAGTGCGAGTCAACACTCTCGTTCATCGGACAAGCCGCAGGATCAGGGGATTGCCACCCGAAGCTGACCCTACAGTTCACACCAGTATGATAAGCACGTCCGTTCAAACTGCTTTAACAGGTACGGAAAACCCTCCGGTGACTCGGTACACCCTCGAAAGTCCACAGGTTCCGACACCGTTTCATGGCACCGAGCTCGAAGACGTCGAGGACTGGTTGGTCGACTTCGAGCGCGTGGCTGCTTTGAACGACTGGAACGACGCGGCCAAACTACGACGTGTGTACTTCTATTTGGAGGATGAAGCACGTACCTGGTACATGAATCACGAGGAACAGATGACATCATGGCCCGAATTCCACCGCCGGCTGTTGGATACTTACAGAAGTGCTGATCACCACGAACGAGCGGAGCGAGCGATCCAGGCCCGCATCCAGATGCCCAACGAAACTGTCATGACCTATGTGGAAGATATGACGCGCTTGTTCCGACGGGCTGATCAGAGTATGACAGAAGAAAAGAAGGTGCGTCACCTGATGCGGGGAGTTAAGGAGCAGCTTTTCGCTGGCCTTGTACGGAGCCCTCCGAACACGGTCGCCGAGTTTTTGTCCGAAGCTGTCACGATGGAAAAGATGCTTCAGCATCGATCCACCCTGTATAAGCGGCAAGTGAACACGTCCACTGCTCAAGTTCTAACGACTATTGGGAGCAACACCGAGTGTCTGCGCGACCTTATCCGCTCCATAGTACGCGAGGAGCTGCAAAAGGCTGCCACGCCACCACTACCTACGGTGAGTTCCATTGCAAGCATCGTCAAGGACGAGCTGCATCATGCCCTTCGTGACCCTGTGAGTCTGAATAACGCCACACCCGCCCCGGCTGACTACCACCGTGCGACCTATGCGGAAGCCTTGAAGCGCCCAGCTTCCTCTTTCCCGCTGTTTGTTCAGGCACCTCTTACGGTTTCACTTCAGTCGGCACAGCCTCTACGGTACTACGAGAACACACGCATGCCCCCACCCCTCGTTTACGCCAGCCCAGTGCATCTTGCGGAAAAACCAGCACACTACCTTGACGACAGACGTGCTTCGCCTCGGAAATCTGATGTTTGGCGCACTCCTGATCGCCGACCTTTGTGCTTCCACTGCGGTGAAGCGGACCATTTGTACCGCCAGTGTCCATACCGGCGCCCCTGGCTGCGCGGAGTTTCAGTATACCCAGCACCTCCACCAATTATCACGTCACTCCAGGGGGTGTCGACAAGGTTTACTGACGTCTGAGCAACAGGGCTCTAACCAAGCGCGTCGGTTGGGCTTGTTTGCCAGAGCGGGGGCCCTCGTGCACTTTTTTTTTCTCTGTGCTGTGAGCCTTCATCTTGATCTATAGCATAGATCATCCACATATTATTGCTAATGAGTTTTGCGCACGCCAACACGGTTTTCCTTTGTTACGCGGGTTCAATTAGCTTAGTAGAACAGCGGATGCAATCACGTGCACATCGAGTGGTCAGCAAGAGGTTGAAGTACACCACTAGCAAGTTTTGAGGCACGAGGCAGCCCTTCTAAACTTCCCTGATAGCGTATATAATCGTTATTTTTCGAGTACATATTCATTGTTTGCGGCTCTATGATGCATCTACACATGAACCTTTCGAAGAAACGTGTAGCGATAGGGCTCTTCCCTAGCACTCTGCCACCGCGGACACAATAATATTTGTTGTGAGCTGTTCAACAGAGACCATCTTTTTGCGTGGTCCATAATCTACTTTGTTCGGCGAGTAGTCACGTTCTGTGAAAATCCTTAACCAAAGCGAAGTTGCCGATCAACTTGCTACGGTTCACGGCCGGTGCTAAGCCTCCCTACCATCCAGTCAGCTGTTGGTTTTTGAGGGTAAACCTGCTTCCCTAGCTCGGTTTGCAATAACGACGGTTAGGCAACTAACTGCTATTACGTTGTCTGCTGCTTAGTTATTTCGAACAGTAGCTATCCGTAAGCGCAGCCAGCTTAACCACGGTCAGGGCTGTCCATGTGGCAGAGGTAAAACATGTGTACAGCCCCGTCAAAAATTCATGACTGATAGAGATAAAGTGTGTTGCTTAAACGGGCTCAATAACTTAGTTTACACATTCCGAACGATGAGGCCTGCCTTGTGCTACTTGTGTACTACCTGCCATTTTTTTTAAATAGGTATGTAGATATTGTGTTATGCTTCACGGCGTTATATCTTCACTCGCTACTGAGACGATTCTCTACCACAAGGTATCTCGACTAGCAATATGGCTTGCGACGTGCTACTTGTCTTCGCTTGTTTTTGAAACATGTTTACAGTCATATGTAGAAGCCGGATTCTTAGGTGCTGAAAATAGCGCTTCAAGCGCCAGCAAAAGGCAGCCAGGACACAGTTTTATGACTCCAAAACTGTAAATATAGGTCAAATAAACTTTTACAAAAATTTGGATTTGCGAAGACAAATGTGCGCAAACTGGGTCTATGACAGAAAAGCTGAAAATTATATAGCTTATGGTGGCATAAAGCCGTCAATGGTGTAAATTACCCATGCAAAAGGGTCCTTTTTGTGCATAGTTTGAGGAATACGGCCTCTCCTTATGTTGGCTAGTATGGGAACTAAGTGTCCACCGTCGAATATACACCCTCCTGGGTCACTTTAGTTTCGGCATGGCTCAAACGGGCCGCACAGGAACAAATAGCCAGACCACTAGGAAGCAAGAAGGGTCTGTTAGCCTCGTATTGACTGGGTATATTCGCGCAGAGTTAATTTCTAGTTTTTGTGAACATTTTATAGGACTCTCCACAACATTTGAGCTGTTTGAGCTGCCAAGTGTTCCGCATACACTGGGTGCTCAGGAACATTTCTGCCAAGATTTGCAATATTACATTTCCCGTAAAAAGGTGGAATGTCATCCCTGACCTGGAATATGAGGCACAGGCCCGTAAGAAAGGGGGGTGGGGAAGGAGGGCTAAGGGTCTTTTGCTTTACCGGTGAAATTTTGATAGAGACGTGCGTTTACGAAGGCATTATTAAATCCTTTGTGTTTTTCAAGGCCTTCAACAAACTAACCACAATCTGGCGTACGTCCCACTATAGTACGTGACACCACGAGAAGGATTCCAAATGACATGTGCAATTTATGCAGTCTGTTGCTTGAACAGATAAATGAAAGTTGATAGAAATATTGAAATTGACATATAGAATTTGGACGCATTTTTAACATACATACTTTTTTTACTTCAAATCTAGCAAAATGTGAGACTAAGCGGCCTCCATTTCGTTTCTGTTCTAGTACTGGCCATTGTTGCGTCATGCTGGCGCTAGCCCTGACAACACTAAGCGTATTTTTGGTGCTTCGTGCATTACAGCAGTTCCGGTGGTGTGACGCTGTATATCGTGGTAAGGATAAGTGATTCATATACCAGCCCCTTCAAATCTGCGAGTCTATCTCGCAGATACAGCAGTACAGCACAGACAACTCTGAAACGGCAAGACACCGCTTGTGTGAACGACCTGGCTTGGCTATGTCATGTGCATGAACGGTTGCGTGTGTATGAAGTGTTGAAGCGTTTGCGTCATGTGATCTTCCGGCTCCTAGTAGCTCCGATGCCACAGAGGACGAAGTCTCTACGGGGAGCGGGGCAAATGTTGCAAGCTCACCTCCTCGCATCAAGCGTCATGCCCCTGAGAATGTCATGTAGAGCTTTCTGGGAGTAAAACGACATCAAAAAGCGTTGATTGCCACTCAGGACATGACTCCCTCTATTCGCGCTGAAACGAGACTTTCCCTCGTTCCCAAGAATGCCCTCAAGAGACGCATAAAAAAGTAACCGAATGTGTAAGTCAAGTAATTCACAAACACGTCATGGGATTAAGATTTAACGACGTTTCCCTAATACCCTAAATGAAAAAACGCGTAGAAAATTTGAATGCATCAATACATCATAAAGCCCGGCAGAACAAGTTAAAAGCCTTGAAACAGCAAGCAGTAGTGCATCAAAACGGCAAGAAGAGGAAATGAAGCTACCTCAGAACGTATCCAGCCTCAAATTGTTGAATGAATAATGAGGAGCGAACGTTCAACGAAAGACAACGTTTGCCCAAAGAAAGGCTATAGCGTTGTTTCATCTGCACAGAATTTCGGAACAACACAACACCACATTCCGTCTAGATTCATTGCGTGAAGTACAAAGACATGGCTCTATAAGCCTACGTAAGAACCGAGAGAGTAAATTACAAGTTTTTCTATGGCGAGGACTGAATATGAATGAATTTTCTTCCGACTCTCTCATTTTTTCCCGAGCAGCGTCTCGTTTTGCCCCACAAGTTGGGCCGAAATGAGACGTCTGGAGCATCCTTTATTTATCTTTGACATAATCTTTGGAGCGACGGCAACATGGCAGTATTTATGTAGCACATACATTGTACCCAAAGGATAGTCTCTGCATTATTAATTAATTGTAGGTAGTCAAACATAAATAAATATTCACTATAATAAACTTCTTGTCACGGTTTACACCACTCCATACATATACACAGTAGACGTGTATTATAGGGCACAAGTGTGTTTCAATATAAAAATATATTCATTATGTTTCATTATAAAATTATAGGTCACATCATATATATATATATATATATATATATATATATATATATATATAAGAACCGGATGTATATATATATAAGAACCGGATGTGGACGTACACAGACATTTGGTTTCGTTCTCAGTGTTGACAGTGGTTCTTCCTCTTTTTTACTTTCCTTTTTTGTTTTTTTTTGTTTTCGTCTCTTTTTTCTCTTTTTTTTCTTTCTTTTTTTAATTCTCTCTCACTCTCGCAAACATCTTTCAAGGCGAGAGGGACGCGGCAGCAACGAAGTTTGGAACTTCATGTTAGTATAACTCATCCCCTGATGAAGGGAGGACCCCTCCCGAAGCTGTTGGGAAATAAATATATTTATCCTTGTTGACAACGCTCCCGTTGTGCCATATCTCATACCTTCACGAAGACTAACTGGCCCATTGAATTATTACTCCCACTATATATATATATATATATATATATATATATATATATATATATATATATATATATATATATATATATATATATATATATATATATATATATATATATATGAATAGACGTCCAATATTTCTGGAAGTTAATAAAATTTTGTATTATAAGCACCTGCTTGCACTAATTTTTGTAGTGCCAGTTTGCCGAATTCTCCTTGAGATGTTGCATCGCATATCTGCTTTTTCAAAAAAATTACGAATATGTCTATTTATCTAAGTGTCTCAGTATGCTTTATAGAAATTTTGTAAACGTGTGGGAGAATACATTACTTTTTTTCATGTGGGTCTACCGCCTTTCCTTCATCTGTCGCACGGGTATCGCACCTCAGTCTTAGCACCAAATTTCCTGTTCTCTACGATAGTGTCATGACATTTACTCCGACATGCTCACAGAGAAGACCTCTCTTAGTCAAAACATCATTTGCTAAAGCTCTATCTCTATCAGTGGCTGTACAGTAATGACCCAGACTTAATATCTCAAGTGCGTAACACACTCATACACGCATACACGTTGAACTTCGTAGCAAATGGTACCCCCAGAGTGTTTAGCTTCGTGGAGGTTACCGTCGAAGATAATGTATGTTGAAGAAGTAGGACAACAAAATGTAGACCATTTAGTCGCGCACACACGGCAACAAATGTCTGCAAAATGCACACTTTGTACAAAGGTAGAGTCCCTGGCCGACAATTGACTAAAGAAATTCTACTTGCTCTTGTGAGCTAGCCACTAAATTCTGAAATAATACGGCTATGCACTAACAAAAAATGAACGTCGTGTGGAATTCGTATTATGAAAACTCCTGTAAATGTGTGTTTACACAGTACACAATACAATGTGCGCTACTACTTGCTTGCAACAGAACAACCTTATGAGGACTCGCTGCTTCATAAATTGTAGAAAATGATAAAAAGAGCGCAAATAGAGGAATAATATGAAAGCAACAAAGATTATGAAAGAAACCCTGTGTTCTATTTGTTTCACTGCATGCACCACGGTTTTTTTTGTTTTGCCTCTTCCTATTTTATTCTCGTTGTTTCATGTTTTGCTCGCTTGTGCAAGAGATTGGACTTTAAGAGTATGTGCGGGGGTGTCGACACAGTACACGAGCAGCTAGAGTAATCCTGTTCCTAATTGGGCGGTTTCCTATGATCGGGGTAATTTATCCGGATACAAAGTATACAAGCTTGTTACGTTACCGGAGACCTTTCTAGCTTTGTTAACGCAGAATACTTGATCAGTTGAATGCCAATGATAATTTTATCGGAGGGCTGTTGACGGTTTCAAGGCCACAAACGTTGTACCCCTAAAAACTTCCTGTTGTCTCATTTGCCAGCTTCTAACTTTCGGAACTGAGAGTACGTTGTCAAAAGTTTTTTCAAAGATAAAAAAAATTCTCTCTTTATATTTTCAGATAAAAGAAACATGTGTGAAGTTCAAAGAAATCTCTTATTAGCTTTGCGTAGCTCAAAAGAACATTTATTTTAATAGACTTTGCCGAATAAAGGAAAGAAAGTGTAGAAAGTGAACGGGTAAAGCTGTTCTTGCCCACTTATGATATTAAGACACATCGGTGGATGAAACCGGTTGTCATCAAGGGTCTGTGTTGTAAACATTAAAATGAAACAGGGAAATGAACGCTGACAGGTGTACTGTGGAGTGTTTTAACAGCAGCTCCGAGAGACAAAAAAAACAACGCCTGGACAGCGTCTCTACTCGTTTTTTTTTTCAAGATGACATAGTTGATTTTCTGGAAAAAAGTTATCATCCTTTAGCCATCTGCAGCTCTACAAAAGGTAAAAAAGGACTTTATTATACTAAAGAAAAAACAAATACAAAATGCATAGAGATAGCTTCTCTCTCTGCTCTAGTGAACTGAAAAGAAAATGAAACAGTGCAGCACTGACATGAGGCTTGGATGATCAGAAGTTTCATATTCTAGGCGAAGGTGTCGTGTTCTTATTACGGAAGCTCTTTCATATCCGGATGGTCACGATGCTGGCAATTGTCCATTCGTTTTTTTTTGTCTCTTATTTGCCTTGTTTTTCTCGCCTCGGCAGTGATAATTTCCAGGTCTGCCTCCCTTTTTAATTAATCAGCTTACCTGGGTATATGGATTCGAGGGAGCGTGGGCCGTGCGGCGCATTCTAGAGATTATACGCAAGTCAAAAGACTAGTTCTCTTACTTCACTTCCCCTAGAACCTTCCGCCGGCTTGCTCCAGGTTGCATGCCTGCTCTTTCTGCTTGTTTCGACAGAAATCAAGTGCATGTCAAGAATATATCTTTCAGTGTAAGCGCTTAATGGCGTGAATACCTGAATACCTCATTCATAGTGGGAGTTCCTTTTGAAGAGAGTGCTATTATATGCAAAGAGTGTTCTTATCGCTCAGGATTTTCAGCTGCTTCTACAAAAATAAGTGTGTCGTGATGAGGCCACGTTTTCGGCGTCTACATTTTCTATCGGGCGGAGCATGTCATAGCTTGTCCACGCTAATGATCTATGGCCTGCCATTGCTAAAGAGCGCGGTGATCAGTGTACATGTCTTGCAGTGATGACGCTCGCATAAGTGACACTGCTTAGAACGAGCTTTTTATTTTGTATTTATGAAACACCGATGTTATTGTTGAGTCATATTGAACGAAAAACGGCCAATGTGTGCTAATATTGGCTAAATATTTCGAAGTGTTAACTTATGCAAGTTAATGCATTTAATACGTTGTTGTGACAGCCATATTGTGTGAATTCATTGCAAAAGGAATGATGTCACGTTATTAATGCGTAGAGAGCCTTTTAAAACGGTTATGGAGTACGTGCGTTTTTTAGTCCCAAGTGTATCTTGTTTTTTTGTTTTCATTTTTTTTGTAGTTTCACTAGCGAAATCATGTGACAGACGGGAGATACATGTACTTGCTTTGCTTTCATTTAAAGCCTAGTTGCGAGTAGGCGCCCGTGTGGTTAGCATGCCTTTTTTGTGTCCGTACATGTGTGCTCGCCTTAACCAGCCTTAAAATGAAAGATTTCCGCCTGACAATTTGAATAAATATGTATATTTAACTCCTCCTGCATACCTAGTGTATAGTAAAAAAATGCTTACAAAATGGGAAATAGTGTCAAATTTTATTACTCATTGGGAATTAGGGAAAGTAAATAGGTTTTCGAGACTTGCTTTTGACAACGAGTGTGGTTTAATTTTTAGTTTGGGCACTCATAGGGTTTCCTCTCACGTCAATCCCATAAATTGGCTGGATAATTTACTTAGCTTTTTTCTATACTCCTTGAATCAAAGGAACATCGTTTCTACAATATGATTAAATCATCCCTATTTGATAGTGATAGAGCTTTCCTAATGGAGTGCTGTTACCCGATAACCTCACTTTGAAGAGCCTAACTATCTGAACCAGTTCTGGAGAAAAGAAAGATCTAGAGTGGGATTAGTTAACGAATACGTCGAGAACCATCAGCAGTCGGCTGTGGCGCAGGACGACGTACAGGTAGCGATGACAAAATATATATGGCTTCTCACAACGTTCTTTGGCACGGTTATTCGCTTCTGAAGAAAACTAAGCATTAGCACAATTCTGTGTTTCGAAAATACGTTGACAGCAGAATCGGAAGCCTCTGAATGTAGTCTCTTTTTTACTGTCGTCAATGCGAACCCAATTTCAGCGTCATGAACGTGTCGCTCATAAAAAGGACGTACTCGAGCCAAGCAGTCGAAACAAAGACGTTAATGCCAGCGGAATAAACTTTCTTCGGGAACCATGACCACTTTATGATACTTGTTTTCATACTAAATTCACCCTTAAACGACGCATCATCATTATAGAACAATATACGAGCGCTCCACTGTGTCCATATATTTTCGGCATTCCTTTTTTACGCTGATTTTTCACAAGCTGCATGTTATCCAACTAGCCCACCTTTCTACCGATAGTGATTGTTTTCTGCTTTCTGCCGTGCCTTGCAAGGATAGCAAATAACTAGAAGACTTATAACGGACAACGAAGAGCCAGTCTTAAGATTGAAGAGGGGAAGCGATCAAAGGGTTTTGTTAAAATACGGGCTGGCTGAGGATCAACGTAAGTTTTCTCTAATTACCGTAACATAGAAATGAAGCGTGTGGAGTTCGCATGTATGAACGCTTTGTTTTAAATGCTAAGTGTTTCTTAGCGAAATTCGGCGACTTTGAGCGTATATCTATCTATCTATCTATCTATCTATCTATCTATCTATCTATCTATCTATCTATCTATCTATCTATCTATCTATCTATCTATCTATCTACCTATCTATCTATCTATCTATCTATCTATCTATCTATCTATCTATCTATCTATCTATCTATCTATCTATCTATCTATCTATCTATCTATCTATCTAGCCGCTTACGTTTGGGTGCTCTTGTGGTCACCCCCTTGACTTGGCGTGAACCAATATTAGCATGGGAAGGTAAGATCGTTCGAAAAATATTACGCACTGGTCAAGAGTTGAATAAAGACACAATTTCGGCGTATGTTGTCAAACACTTCCCGAGAGTCCGTGGCACATATCCACTGGCGGGAATGTGCCGGTGGTATGCGGGTATGGGCCACGGGTGATTGACACTTAGTATCTACCAAGGAACGACGAGAACACACATGGACCATCTCAATGCGCGATCATTAAGAAATACCCGACATCGGTAGCATCGACCCGACGAATGCATTGAATAAATGTCAGGGTCCCAGCCGGAATCAAACCCAAGCATTCTGCGTGGTAATAAAGCAGTTTACCACAGAGCTACTGCAAGTCCAGGAATGTATGAAGAAGCGCCTGTCCACTATTTTCCAATTGTTCAAGTTCCTGGCAGGAAAAATGTGGGGGATGTCAGTAGACGCATTGATGGAACTCTACAGAGCCCTGTTTCTCGGTTTCCTGAGATATAGCTTGCCCATGTTTAGCAATACCTGCAAGACCAATGTTCGTCTTCTACAGGCAGTACAAGCCCAAGAACTGAGAGTGTGCCTTGGTCTGCCCAGATGTACGTTAACAGAGGCAACAATTGCTATTGCTGGTGACTATCCGATACAAACTTACATCGCTGTAGAAGTCCTGAGAACGCACATCAGACATTTCGCACGTGCTCCCTGTAATCACCCCGCACTGTTGCTTTCAGAGAGGCGCCAAGCATCGTTCGCTAAAATTATTCTGAAGTACAGGGGGAAACTTCCCTCGGGCTTCACTCCTGCATCTAAACCATCGAGACTCCCTCGGTGTCTTATCGGACCCACAGTGCATCTTCCTTTATCAGGGATCCTGAGGAAATCTGAGCTTTCATCGCCCGTGCTGAAACAACTGTCTCTTCTTATTTTGCATGAAAAATATTCAGACAGTGTATATATATACCAATGACTCCACGATCCACCAGTGGTCGTCAGATGTAGTAGTTGTCCCAGTAAGAGGTGTTACCATCAGCTTTAGGACTGAACACTACACGGCATTTACAGCAGCGGAACTAGCTGCTTTGCGCGCTGCACTTTGTGTGGTCGATCGGAAACCACCGCAACATAGTCGATTTTCAGTGACTCAAGGGCTGCCCTACTATCTGTCCTCTCAGCACTGCGTCGCGGCCCGTACGAACAGCTTGTTTTCGAAATTCGATGCCTTCTCGACACTTCACACGAGAAAGGGCATGATGTGACGTTCCAGAGGCTGCCAAGTCACTGCGGCGTCATAGGAAACGAACATGCCAATACCGCCGCGCGGGCAGCTCTTGAAGGAACACGAGAAGAAGCCATACCACTTTCGCGGGCTGATGCTGCCAGTAATCTTCGACGACTTGCGTGAAATCAAGTTTACACTATGGTGCCCACCAAGCAACGAGAGAAATCGTCAACACCACCTGTCCTCTTTGATGGCTCTCCGCATGCCCACTAGGCTCGAGCGAAGATAAGCCACCCTTCTTCATCGCTTATGGCTAGGAGTGGCGTTTACAAAATCTTATTCATGTGTCATAGGAATGGTCGACAACACTCTCTGCGATGCCTGCGGTTGCGAAGAGACGCTACACCACATCCTGTGTGACTGTCTGTTGTATGACATCCAGAGACAGTCACCGGTGTGCGTTCTTGCGCACATCAACAACAGCCAAATGACTGTAGACACTATTCTTTCTAGCCCTCGAAAGAAGACATTTACAACAGAAGGCGACAAAAGCTCTGTTGAAATTTCTACTCAACACGGACTTGAACAAGCAGCTGTAACAGCAATGTCACACACCGCGAAAGACAAGACTGGACTATGACATAGTGTGCGCGCGTGTGCTGCCGAATGTGCTGTGTTTATCTCTCTTTCTTCTCTGCTCTCTATCTTTAATCTCCCCCATTTCTCTCTCATGCGCAGGGTAGCAAAACGGCTGCCTATAAGCTGGTTAACCTCCCTGGCGTTCTTTTCCTCCTATTTTCTTTCCTTTTTTCTTTCAAATAGACGCTAATCTTCGTGAAACGCCAATATTAGTTGCAGTGCTGCCTACCCAATTTTATAAAACATTACATATGTACTACTTTGATACAGCCGTCACGTCGAGTTAACGTATATTGTGGTTAGTTGCCATGCGCTGAAGTTTATTTATATAGCAGTGTCCAGGGCCAGCATCCTCGCGAGCATCAGCACTTAATTTCAGCTTCTGGTGTTGCTAATATGCATAGTCTAGTTGGCTTCGTTGCGCAAGTGTGAACAACTGGTTATATGAACATCAGCAACTCTTCAATATATGTCTGTGGGTGGAACTTTGTACATATATTTAGCGTCATTTGATGACGTGTTGCTCAATAAAAAAATTGCAACACAGTCACCTTCCCTCCATATGCTTCGCATAACGTCAATTCTCAGGTACGTGGGATCTGCAGAATTTTTTGAACATTCAATTGGTCGTAAATAAAATGCAGAATGAAAATAAAGGTTCCTACTCCAAGACATTTAGGTACGCCTGTCAGTTACATCTTTACCTCTTCGCCGTTTCCATCGAGGCATTTGTCGTAGCATTGCACTAATTTTCCTATGCCCTCTTACAAGGCGGCCACTTTTCATTTCGACCAGTTCTGTACGCCAATTTGCAATTCACTGCCCGATTCAAAGTTCTGTCATTTTAACCGTCATCTAATGTGAGGAAAACAGTGAAGATGAGGAGGAGTGGGTCCGGGCTGTATTGTGGGTTCTTCAACTCATTCCTCCGAGAAGAATGCATGTGCTATTTCGTTGAAGTTGTACTGTGTGGCCGTGCAATAATGGGAATAAAGGCAGTGCCTGATAACAACATCCCTCTTCTCGCGTTCTCAATAAAGGACAGTCAGCAGATAATGAACTGAAGTAAACTATAGACGTTTTTATCTCCACTACTTTAAATGCATTGCAGCAGGTGCGATATATTTGTCAAGAAAGCAATGTGGGTGAAAGAACAGCTCGCCGCTAGGAGAGACTTAATCTGCAACCTTCGGAGAGCATCGGGTGCGTAACCCTAAGGTTGCAGGTTCACTACTTTGCAGTGGAAAGTTGTCTTCTCCTTTTCATTAGTTTCTTCCTAATATTGTAGCAATTACTACAATACACCTAAAATATTACCCATATGCTTTCTTTGGATTTTTATTTGCTGGCTTTCTGTAATGAAAACGCCCTTTGGTTGACGCCTAGGAACCGTCAATAAAACGATAGCCAGTCCGGGCTTCTAACATGGAGCGCAGACGAGTTTATCTGCAACACTACAGGTCGCGCAGTGCTTACAAAAACTAGAAAACGTTTTGGAACAGTTCATCTGTTTTTCGACGTGCCTTGCACTCATGCAATCAACACTTCATAGGGTTGTCGTCATGGGACGGTGGTTATCATCGACGTGACACTATCGCTGCCTGGCCCGACGATGAAGGTCGCGATGGCTTGTTGTGACCTGCATGCGTTGCACTTTTCGCCCAGTCCTTCTGGTTGTGACGCAGTTGTTTGACCGCCAGAAGCTGGTTGTCACCCAGGTGACCGCAGAAGCTTGTTGACTCAAGGCTGCTGCTGTGCCTGGCTAGTGGCTAACAAGTGAACTCCAGCTCAGGAAAGAAAGGAGAAGGTGATAAAGAAAGAAAGGTAGGAAGGTCAACCATACACGCGTCCAGTTTGCCATCGTACGCTGGCGGAAGCGAATTAAGGATTGTAAGAGAAATACAGAAAGAAGAAAGCATAAAGAAATGTACACGTGAGCTTAAAACACACTGCTGCGTTCGACAGTCATTGAGACGCCTCCAGCTGAGGAATCGCACAGAACCTTGGTTTCAGCCCTGCCGGATCACTCGCCCCCGGCCGCTAGTGTATCAGGCTCCTGGCACACCAAGAAACCAAGAATGAGGCTACGTACTCAGTTTGCACGGTAGCAGAAATCTAAGACTCCAACACGCAAGCACTCTCACTCGAAGAACTATACCATTCCGGACTTCCGCTCTTTGTCATTCCGGCAGTTCTTCTTAGGCTTGCCTTCTTTTTTTGCAGTTTATGTTTTTCTACACTGATACTGTCACCATCTTCGGTTGGGGTGCCACAGCGTTCATCAGCATTGGCTGTCTTCTCTTGGTGTCATGGCCACGCACCACAATCCACGTCATCACATTTTCGTTAAGGTTGTGTCAAACAAAGAAACGAGACATCAAACTTTCCTTCCTTTACTTGTTCTGAATTGCATTCACTGACGTTCAAGAGTAAAGCAGGACAAAGCTGCAGTGATGGGTTTTCCGGATTTCGCCGATTCAGCAAATAAAACGCAATTTTTCTCCAAGAAAATTGCCATACAGTATTTAGACAAGGTTCTGTTCAATTTCTTTACTCTTGGGGGAAGAAGAATGATTTGTTCTCATTGCGCTTTCGTTCTCCTTTCGGATCCACAACGGACCTAAGCATCATGCATTACGAATATTCTTGCCAAATAATATTGTTCTTCATTATTGCAGAACTGGAGACATGTTTCCGCTGCACTCATTTGCTTGAATTTCAGGGTGGCTTGTTAGCCTTTCGGGAACTTCCTTCATAGAGAGCTGGCGGTACTGGGGTACTGCAGTGTCAATTACAATGTTATAGAAAATTGACCGCAAAACTTCTGGAAGGTAATCTTAGCACAGAACTCGCAAACCGGCAATTTTCTCTAGTGGCATGATGTTCTCCTTGTGTAAGTCAAGCTATTGACACTCGCTTTCCCCCCAGTCGTCATACACAATGAATGTCTGCGTCTTGCTTCTTATTCTATACACCACTGTCAGACGTACCAATGACTCTTAGAAGCTCGTCAACATATTTTCATTCCTTGATAAATTTTCGCTTCACTGCAGCCCCGATGATGTAGAAATCGAATAAGAGCACGTACTTAACACTCGGCTCCACACTGTCTTGGCTTGAGACATGTTCACATACCCCCAGTTCGCCGCTAACGGAAAGCTGCGACCTTATGAGGTACGTTGGCACAATCGGGCGATTGCGCAACGATCGCCTGCGATGCTTCATCGGGTTGTGACTGTGGTTTCGTTCCATGGCCAATCAATCTTTATGAAGAAAAT
Organism: Rhipicephalus annulatus; assembly: GCA_013436015.1. Lineage (NCBI taxonomy): Eukaryota > Metazoa > Arthropoda > Arachnida > Ixodida > Ixodidae > Rhipicephalus > Rhipicephalus annulatus. The sequence goes on from WOVY01005510.1 coordinate 183,094, forward strand.
ATGCCTCGTCAAATGTACAGTCAACTTTCTAATTACCCACCCCTATTTCACAATTGCACCCCCCTTCTTTTCGTACCACTAGAAGGTCCATGTCTCGAAAAACGTCACCTTTTTGTAGTAAGCTTATAAAGCTTATGCCTTCCTTATGCGTAGCCATGACTGACTGTGTTGTTCATTTATTCGTGTACTGCATCAATGAAAGAAACAGAGCTAAGGGAAACAAGATTGAGTTTTGTCTCAGCGCCACGTATTTTCCATAAGGACATGCAAGACCACATGTGCTTCAAAATTTTTATGCGATGGCTGGTTTAAATTTGGGGGTGCATGGGCTTCCAGCTCACACATTGGCTGACTCACACGAGATCTTGATGTGCCGTACGTAGATATATTCCTACATACTTGGTATAGTTGCTTGTTCATGCCCCATCATTCTTCGGACGCTTTTAGAGGACAGGCCACGTGGATACTGTTTCCCAAGCGTACAGGCGCAGCTTAGGATTTCGCAACGCCATGCGAGCGAGAGTGCTCTAGGGTGCTTGATTCGGCTGAGCTATTTTTGCAAAGCGGCTCCATATAGTCTTGCTTCCGACCCCTCCACCTCCACACCCCTTCGCAACTCCTCCCCCTCATTCGCCACTCCATTCACACAACAGCCCACCGCTTGGTGATAAAATGCTTCGTAGACCCTCAGGCCAGCAAGGGGACACCAGAGTGTTTTGACCTCCCCGAATAATAAAGATTTGATTTTCTACATAACAGAAAGAAAAGCACAAGCCATTGCTCACTTGGGCATTGTGACCGACAGCATATCACGGCGAATTTTTTTTCTTTACATTTCAGGTGTCGTTGCTTCGTTCTTCTTGCTCTTGGGATGCTGAAATCAATATTGCCGCCTCGTTCTTCACCAAAATAGCTTTCGAGAAACGTTCTTAGAGCGTGATCTTTTTTTCCCTTCACGCAACCTCTATATCGTTCTTTTGAGTTCGTCAGAGTTCTGCGCAGAAATTTTATATTGTTATAGCTGGATTTATTTCTTCCTCCCATATGTTGACTTATACATAGTATATATACAACCTCTTATAATGTGTATGCTAGAGGCTATTCACTGTTATATTTCTCTCCATGTAAACATTCAAAACTAGAGAAGTCCTGGGCAAAATATTTAACCAAGTTTCACGTGTGGCAATATTGGCAGTGCAATGAATAGGTCATTTTTTAAACCACATGCTGATATACGAATAAATGGTGCATTGAATGATGGAGAGTCACACACCGTCACAAATATAATTCTTAATATTGCAGGCAAGCTTCAGTAAAAGCTCTTTTCTATATATTCAAGATCACTAACATTTCCGTACGAGGGAGTAAATGTGATGAAGTCATAATCTACTGGACGTTACTTGCCACCGTACAATATGCTTTTTACGTTCATTGCTAAGTCTTGCCAACATTTGTTCCGGGCACCATCGGCTGATCGTTCGGCTAACCATTGCCTGTTTCGTTAGTGTCGTAGGACAAATGTGTCGAAACGCATTTTGACCGTTATGTGCTTCATATTCTTCCTTGTCTTGTTTTTTTTTCTTACCCCCTATATTCTCGTTTGCACTTCTGCATGGCATGTTGGGAAGGTTGTCTGTTGTCCACTAACGTCATCGGCTGCTTCTTGAGCTAACTGCTTACTTCTTCAATTTTTAGTGGGCGGGTGGCGAGTGGTGCGATTTACCCAATCTTCGTGACACATACCTGTTTTATGGTGGATCATGACAAGGCATGACACGCTGTGATGACAAGGCATGACACGCTAGGAAGCCGAGAACCTATGGTGCTTCGAACCAAAAGCTTTGCTCGATGAAGTGAAGGGTGTAAAACACACAAAAAATAGAGAGAGAGAAACTGAAAGAGATAGAAGGAGAAAAAAGAAAACTTGAGAAAAAGAATGACAGACAAAGAGACATCGAAATATAGAAAGACCAAGGAAGGCTTAGAAAGACACAAATAGAAAGGAACACACATGATAGAAAAAGAAGCTGACAAAGGAAAAAAAGGAATACGAAAAAATGTAGGTAAAACAGGAAGAAAACACAAGAAAGTAGCTTGTTAGTAAATAGGTACAAGAGAGATAGGAAAATAATGGCAGATTCCACGTACCTTGGGAATCGATCTTATGCGCAGCATTCGGGAGAAAATTGACCGCTGTATTTTTTTTAAAGAGCATTACCTCACAAAATTATGCCGCAATTATGTACAATTGTTGTAGGCACGGATTTACGTTGAACAGTCGGATACGTTTTATATATTCATTTCCTTACAGTTGCGGTAACCATGCCGACCTCAACGTGGGTGTTGCAAATTGTTTGGAGGACGACGAGTGACATTATCATCGTCGAGGATTAGAACAGTGTTCGCAATAAAGAAGAGGTCGACGGGTTGGCTTTGGCATGGGCACGGCAGCTCGTCCTTTTCTCTACATTTTGGTGCCGAAACCAGGGAACGAACCAGGGACCTTTGAAGTTTGCAACAGTTTGCAACAGTGGGTATCACAGCACCAGAAGTGGTAAGCTGATATGTAGGGCTTGCGCTTGCGATGATAGCAGGCGTTGACAGTGCTATATATCAACTTGAGTGGATGGCACCCACCTACAAATGACGTTAACGTGATGTGGCGATGGTATCACAGGAATAGATATGTAATACTCATACAATTAGAGAGCCAGCCGTGCATCCCCATTTGACGCTTCTCGAACGCGAGTATTTTTCAAAAGCAGTTCCGAGGACTGGCATGCTTCTGTGTGCTAAGTCCTTCATTGACACACAGAAAGCTTAAGTTGGATTCTTGCCGAGACGCTGACAGATTTTTTTTTTTGCTTTCTCAGGTCAACGCTGCCACCCCGCTGCGGTGGTCGAGTGGCTAAGGTACTCGGCTGCTGACCCGCAGGTCACGGGTTCGAATCCCGGCTGCGGCGGCTGCATTTCCGATGGAGGCGGAAACGTTGTAGGCCCGTGTGCTCAGGTTTGCGTGCACGTTAAAGAACCCCAGGTGGTCGAAATTTCTGGAGCCCTCCAATACGGCGTCTCTCATAATCAAATGGTGGTTTTGGGACGTTAAACCCCACATATCAATCAATCAATCAATCAAGCAGGTCAACGCTGCCGATGTCAGTTTTGATAATGTCTTTTGCGTAAAAAAATTCCGCTGTCTATTTTCGCCGTTTCTGCGTGGACAAACATTTAACCTCCAGGGTCGCATACTAGTATAGTAGAGCCCTTGGTGTACTGCTATCTGTCACACGTGTCTGGAGGGAAGGATTTGATGACCTACGTGGGCGAATTGTGACATAATGCGTGTGATGACAAGTTAGTGGTATTCGCCAGACCGTCTTACGCTCCCATATTAATGTTTCTCTATTCTAAGGGGGCGATCGCAAGAGCACCCATACGTAGGCATATAGATAGACAGACAGATAGATAGATAGATAGATAGATAGATAGATAGATAGATAGATAGATAGATAGATAGATAGATAGATAGATAGATAGATAGATAGATAGATAGATAGATAGATAGATAGATAGATAGAACACAAAGAAATGGTTCGCATTTAAAAACCAGAAACAGCTAAGGCCGCTTAGCTCAGCTATCCATTCAGTATAAAGGGTGCTTACCAGCGCAAACGACAGGGCAGGAGGGGACAGGAGAAGAGACGAGACAGAGCGCTGAACGACAACATGAGGCTGGAGCAAAGAAGTCAGGAAAGGGCCCGTTGTATTAGAAATGAAACTCAAGAGACAGTGGGATTGGGCATGTTGGTATAACATCATAAAGGGTGCAGCGTTTGCGCTGGTAAGCACCCTTTATAATGTTATATCAATACGTTCAATCCCACTGTCTCTTGAGTATCCATTCAGGCTTGACACCAGTATACAGTGCGAAAATGGCATAATTTTTATGAACACAGCAAAATGTTGTTTAAGCGATTACGGAAAAGATGCAGTTGCGTAACAGTTTATCCAATGGGCAGACTACTCGAGATTTTCTTGGCGGAGGATCCCTTCGCGAATAGAGTTGATGATAAAGATACATTCTTTAAAGCGAACAGAAAACTGGAATACTAAGGAATGGTTTCAGCAAGTTGTCAAAAATATTCGCTTCTCATCTATGTAACACGCCATACATTGGAGTGTATACAAACACAACTATAAACAGACAACCCCTAAGAGAAGCTTACTTCGATAAAGAAATGTTCTGAAGAACTTAAGCGCATCCGACAGGGACTGTAAAATAGTGTCATTATACCGGCCACTGTCGTTAGAGTAAGATGTATTCAATCGCTGCGTATTGCCAGTTCGGAGATATAGAGTAAAATTATGGAGAACAACTTAGCAGCTAGGGAAAATGTTGGGGATCACGCAGCGTGCATTTGAATATACATGCATATGAATAACATTACCAGACGGATGACGAGGGAATAAGCCATGGTACGAAATGGAGTTGCAGATATCCTGGCTGACATCAGGAGAAACAAATGAAACTGGGCTGGCTACGCAGTGCGTAGAACAGACAGTGTGTTAACAGCAAAGGCCACAGAACTTGTACTCAGGCGTAGGAAATGTAGTCGAGAAGGGCGGAGTGTAAAGGGGAGTGACGAAATTAACAAGTTCTTGTGGATGAAAATGAATTAGCTCGCACAGGATAGGGTGAACTGGAGGTTGTTTGGGGAAGCCTTCGTCCGGCAGTAAAATAAAACGGACTGAGAACGTTAAGCATACAAAAGACGGCAGATTTCGTAATCTATTCTTCACAGATCACGAGAACAAGACCAAACTCTTCTATTTTTCAAACATTTCAAAGTGAAGTTGAAAGTTTCAATGAAATCCCTGCCAGCGTCTTATATCACAGCAAAAACAGCTCAGTGTACCCCGAGCCCATTTTTATTTGAAGCCCACATGTCCTTGCAGCATTGCTATCGACCGTCATAAATTACGCACATTTTTGTAATCCTACAATTGGAGAACTTTCATTCGACGTCAGCCAACCGTGTAAAAATAACCCCAGCAAACGTGTAAAACCTTCCTGAATGAAGAAGCACACCACCAGAAAAATGTGAATTAGCCGGCTGTAGCAAGAGACGCATACCTCGTGCCTGCACTAGTAAATACGTAACAATGAAAAGCAACCGCCGATATGAGCGCATTGTTAATTTCTAGTATGCATCTTTGTTTTTTACTTCGTCTACTTCCATCGCCGCGAACGATGTCAAGAAAATTGTTCACTGACGGCACCTCAGAGTAGAAACAAACAAGAATGATGTCATATTGGCCTAATTTTGGAGACCTTATATTTCGGCACCCATAAAATCTCATTGCTTAACAGCAGATGGAATTTTATATCACTGAAGCAAATCGCAGTTTCCATTTCTGATTCTTGAAAAAAAAAGAGATCTTCTGTATCAAAAAGAAGTGGCTGTAAGCAGATATCAAAGAACAGGTGTCACATCGGTGGTACTCTTCTATATTGTATGTTTTGCAGCGTACGCACAAAAAAAGATATATTGCACTACCGGAATGCCTGACAATACTAAACATTAAATATAAGGGCACGCTTCGGCACCTGGAAATATTAGTCCTTGACCCACGTTCAGTATTTAACTAACAAGAACAAACGATAAATATGTATGAAGGTGGCCGGGCCATATTGGTCTAGTGGCTCGGCTGCTGACCCGTAGGTCGCGGGATCAAATCCGGGCTGCGGCGGCTGCATTTTCCATGGAGGCTAAAATACTGTAGGCAAGCGCGCTCAGATTTGGGTGCATGTTAAAGAACCCCAGGTGGTCTAAATTTCCGAGCCCTCCACTATGGCGTCTCTCATAATCATATAGTGGTTTTGGGACGTTAAACCCCACATATCAATCAATAGTTTTTTCAAAACAAAGCAACACCAGGATACAACACTTGCTTCAGATGCACATTCCTTGGTTTTATAGGAGAACTGGTAAAGCTTCTCTTTTTTGTCCTAACACCACATTGATCGTGTTTATTTCTTGCATGTCCGGCTTTCAAAAACGCGTAACACTAATGATTAGGATTACTTGATGCATGTGTGAGAGAAGTGAGAGTAAGCTTGTCAGACATAAACAAAACTCTCTTCTAGAGCCATCTTTAATAAACTTTCTAGCCTCTCCACCCCCCTCCCTCCCTGATAAAAAAATATTTTGACAAAATCTAGAAGGAGGCCCATGCTCGGTCACAGACCAAGTTTAAAGATCGCAATGAAAGAGACTCTAAGAGGATGCACACGTCGGTTTCTTTCTAATAAAAGGCTTTATTGAATACGAGTCTATTTACCGTTTTAACTCTACCAGAGAGTATCCTCACGTGAAAATTTATATGGTATCAGACGGAGCAAAAGATGTTTATCTAATATTTCAACATTTTGTGATCAGTCTAAATTCAACCTCGAGGCACCATATTGTGACACAATGATTGAAATGGGGTACATATCTGAAAACTCCCAGAAATGCAGTTACTAGGAATGATTTGACACTGATTAGCCATTGTATAGCGCAGAAAAGGTTTAAAAAAATAGTGCAAAAGGAGGGGCAGTGCTTGCTTGGTCATTCACCGATGTTTCAACTCTTCCAAAGGGAAAATGATGCTTTCTTGGAATTGAACGGTGGCGTGGTGTCTTAGACTGTTTTGCCAAAAGTTTTTGTGTCGCTTCTGTAGTGCCGGTTTCAGCTAACTTCATCAAAACTGACATTGATAGAACAGACTATGAGAAGCGTTTTAGCTCTTTATTGAATTTCACTTCACGTAAAAAGAAAACGTCATCTTCGAAAGCGTTCTCACAAAGCGAAAAATTTGTAGTTTCGATATTCATTCAGCTGGCATGGCATATTCGATACTGTGTCTGCAAAATCGCAGAGCTTTTCACCCTTCTTTTTTCAAAATTTTCGCATGCCATCCACTATGAATGAACGCTTTTGAGGCAATGTCGCATGGTGTAATGAAGGTATACCTTTCCGGTACAAGTGAGGCCTTTGCATAGCAGGAATGCTATAATATGGCACCCTTTATGAAAAAAAAAAGCTCAATAACGTCGGTGGTTTTGCGAATGTCGAGCGGGCTTTTGGTGTGCTAAACACGGCAAATTTGCAATAGACAGTATCCACCATAATATTTTAGTGTGTGCGAATATTGAGACAGTCGTTGAAGTGGTGAACAAAACACCACACCTTCCATCATACGTTTTCCCGTCAAATCATTTCCACATGCGTCGGCGAGATTTGTTTTACCCTTGGTGTGCGGCACCAAGATGTGTAAATGCGTCCCCTGGAGTCCTGATTCGGAAATGGTATTCTCATGATGACGCGGCATGATTATGTATAATGACCTCGGGCTTTTAGAGGGCGGCTTTTGAAAGCCCACTACAGCGTTGAGCAGCATCGCCGTCACCATTTCTGTCAGCGGCGTAACCGACCAAAATAGAAAATTTACCAATTTTAATAAAAGATACAATCACAAAAAATTGCGCGCGATCGAATGGGACATGAATCTGGGTCTTTTGCATGGCAGTAGAGTATTCTACCACAAAGTTATGCTCGTCTTCGAAACTCATTTGCAAAATGATATGTTGTACAAACGTCAATCAAGACAAAGAACTGCAATAAATTATTTATTATAGTATAGATGAGAAAAATAACGAACAGTTGTCATGGAATCATAAATGCAAAACAAGTGTTTGCTCTAACGCTGCTCGCCGTATGAAAAGTGCTTAGCCATACATCTTCGTATTCTTCATTAACTTTCAGCATCAAAAAGTGCACATACGTACCCACAGATGTTCAACGGGTACCGCACTTATCCGCAGAAAGATGAATAATGGCTTATATAATGTTTTTCTAGGTAAAAAATTATATAATTCTGTGTCGTAGTCAGTACGTTGCGGATAGCCAAAGCTTCAAACACTGTTGTCCTTGCCGCAACACAAAGTTGTACTTAGAGTTCCAATGTAGAGCACCGTAATCATTGGTGATTTTTTTCATGGTTATTCTGTTTGCTGCGAAGCAGTATTAAGTGAAAATAGATGGAATGGTAATTATCAACCGAAATTAAATACTTCGCGGGAGTATCAGTAGGCAATACCTTACGTATAGTCATAACAGCCTCAATAATGTTTGAAGTGGCAAGGGGAGGTGTTTCATTTGTGAGGGAATGAATTCTAGCTCTGTCGTTCTAAAAATATCAGAAGAATCAGCAAGCTGATGAAACCATCAAGCACCAAGTGCTATGCCAGCTTACTAGCAATGTTCTTAAAGGCAGCGATCGAAGGCGCGGACTCGATTGATCAGAGACGCGAGTGTAACCTCGACATTTTCATAATAGTCCCGCTTGCCATCCTGTTGTTGAATGACTTAAGAAAGACATTCTTTATTCGACAAGTTTTCATTTGTTCAAGCATACATGTTATTTTAAACGTCTTTCCTGGAAGGACCTCTAGAATAAGGTATCTCGGTTGCTACGCTGGCGGGACAGGCTTAAGTTTACCCGTATTTTATGTTAAAAGAACATAGAAAATATGTCTAGAATACTACTTATAAAAAGAAAGGCACAGCTTCCTATCCTCAAAATTGGAGTAGCGAAAAAGAAGGAAGGAACCAGTCACGCACAAACACAAAAGACACTCACGGACAACCGTTGGAACATGCTGACAAGAGCAGCATTCGTTAAGTCCGAAAGGATGAACACGGAATCCCCGGGGTCTTGGAAACATGCTTCAGGCTGTTCTGTAAACTTTCCTACCTTGTTTTTTCACAGTCTTGCTACACGCTACAGTTCACATAAAGAATGTAACGGATCCTGCTCAGCAAGAAGAAAGGTCCCCGATGCCATGACCTGCGGAAACCAACTAAAGTGAACATTTCATGGATATTTGCGAAGAATGTTGCTTGCTTGTTCTATGAGATTAAGGGACACGTGGTTAAGCTGGGGAAGTAGCTGGGGAAGCTGGGATGAGGCACCTTACTCTACGTAAGCTCGTGAAGAGTGAAAGTAAGGATATAAAGTGTTACGACAAAGCAATGGTAATGATAGAATAGAAGGCTAATGAGAATTTGACGATTGAAAGAAGTTTTACAAAGAAGATTCGAATGACAGCAACTGAAGACAGTGACTGCACGATGACCATGATATGACGACAATGGTGCTACAATCATGGCGTGCACTGGAAAGCATATTGAAAATTTAATTGAGCAGGGAGAAGAGGATGGCAGTCTCAACACTCGCATGACTGTGAGTGAATATGTGCGATTCAATTTACCTAGTGGCAGCACTGGCTCACCCTAACAACACCAATATTTCATGGGCCAGACCACGACTGAATGATCACGTTCAAAAAATCACGACAGCTTGACGACAAAAAACTAAAGATGGTAAGACGAGATCACTTTTTGGTGGTGCTGAGATAAATACACTGAAATTACAGCGATAACCATTTTACATGGCGACAGTTAGCTTTATGCATTCAAGCACGTCTGCTGAGCAAATAACCAGGCTTCGGTAACTCTGAAAAGCGTTAAAATAGCGCATACACTATAGCTACTGTACCTATTGGTTACACGAGAGTATTCCATAAAGTCAGCCTTGTGGCATTGTTACACTTTCATCATTTTTCACATCATTTTAAAGAAAACAAAAAAGAAGCCAATGGAGGCGGAAATCTTGTAGGCCCGTGTACTCAGATTTGGGTGCACGTTAAAGAACCCCAGGTGGTCGAAATTTCCGGAGCCCTCCACTACGGCGTCTCTCATAATCATATGGTGGTTTTTGAACGTTAAACCCAACATATCAGTCAATCAATCAAAAAAAGAAGCCAGCTCAAAGAAGAGTACAGAGTGGGTGATAAACGCTGAAGGCCTAATAAGCACCAGATAGGAAAACAACTCTTCTTATCATCGGTCTATGGTGTCCGTGATGCTATATTACTTTTTATTTTATTTTTCCGGGATGTTAGTTTGGGGAAGGGGGGGGGGGCATCCTCGTTGCTGTGTGCGTCACTGTATCGAACGATATATTCAACTCGTACTTTGAAGTTGTCTCACGCACATTTTTTTTTCCTGATGCAAGATTGCAACAATAAACTCTACTCACGACTCATCGCTGCATAATTTGTCACTCAGGCATATCAGACAGCAGTGAATAAAACGTTTTGTGACAAATTTTGGAACACGCTCAGCCTCAGCACTCAAGGAAATATTAGTCGCTGACCCTGTGATATTTTTATATTTTTTCTTAGTATTTTTCTAAAAATAGTTTGAAAACATGTGGCTGTTTTATGCCTGAACATTTCGTAAGGCATTTCAGAAGGCCTTCGTCAAATTATTTTCACAATAATATATATTTACTTGTTGAATATGCATTGGGAAAAGCAAAGGAAGACGCAGGCTTGGTTGTCACGGCTTACCCGACGCTGATCTCGTTTTAATGATAATCCTTCAAATCCGAGGCCGTACGTAATAAATCTGAGGAAATCTTGCTATAGTCTGAAAAAATAGATAGTGAACACAATACAATAAAAGTGAACCAAATATTATGTTTTGCAAGTCCGTAAATTAGATGTAGCTGCAGTTCGTAACGAAAGTCTCCATTCTTTCTTAGAAAGATTGTATTACAACTCACCATTAGCGGTGGCGGTAGAGAGTAACTTAATTATAGGCTTCAGCTATGAAAACGGCAATGCATAGAAAAAAAGAAAAGAACGTAGTTATTAGCTTATTAACTTGGCTCCTGCCAGTGCTTTGTTATATTTATATGAGGGAGACTCTGCACACAATCTTATATCATTTGACTTCTAAAGGCGAATCTCCTCAGGGTGGGTGTCGTATTTCCGTCTGCAGTAGTAGTAGCAGTACTTCTAGTAGTTGATTGATTGATTGATTTGTGGGGTTTAACGTCCCAAAACCACCATATGACTATGAGAGACGCCGTAGTGGAGGGCTCCGGAAATTTCGACCACCTGGGGTTCTTTAACGTGCGCCCAAATCTGAGCACGCGGGCCTACAACATTCCCGCCTCCATCGGAAATGCAGCCGCAGCAGCCGGGAATCGAACCCGCGACCTGCGGGTCAGCAGCCGAGTACCTTAGCCACTAGACCACCGCGGCGGGGCAGTACTTCTAGTAGTAGTAGTAGTTGTAGTGGTAGTAGTAGTAGTAGTAGTTGTTGTTGTTGTTGTAGGAGGTAGCCACTTCTAGTTAAATTTAAGAATTGCTCATTAGGTGGTGTTGCGTGTATATGTTCTTCAAAATAATATCTTGAGATGGCGTAAGTAATTTTTGTATTGTTGATGATATTGTATAGTTGATAGACGGACGGACGGACGGACGGACGGACGGACGGACGGACGGACGGACGGACGGACGGACGGACGGACAGACAGACAGACAGACAGACAGACAGACAGACAGACAGACAGACAGACAGACAGACAAATGGACGGACGGACACTCAGACAGAGAGACAAACGGACATAAAGGCGGACGGATGGACACTTCGCCCCTATATTCATAATTCATTCTGTAGATATGCTGTGACTTTTTACAAATTGAAGTTACACAATTTGTGACGTGAACAAACAAACGGAGAATACAGGTATAGATTGCGTCACAAAACTCTCATATAACACAAATGCGACATTCTCATAAAAAAATGGAAGCATATCCACGGGGTGAATGATGGAGAGTGGGGCGAAACATCCGTCCGTCCATTCGTTCTTGCGTCCGTCCGTTCATGCGTCCGTTTGTGTGACCATCCATGCGTCCATCCGCTCGTCCGCGCGTGCGTCCACACGCCCATCTGTGCGTCCGTCGCTGCGTTCGTGCATGCATCCGCCCCTGCTCCGTCCATGCGTCCATCCGTCGGCGCAGCCATCTGTGAGTCCATCCATGCATCTCTCTGTGTGTTCCGTTCATTCATTTATTCAATACTTCAAGTACCACCATCTCGCATCTTTTCATCATATATTCCGCATATAGAAGCACCGCCACCCAGCGGATATTCCAAGGACTAAACGAGAGATGGCACACGCACACTTTCTTACGGCTTGCGCTTCGTGTCTGCTTCCAACCTTTAACCACATCGAGTTCATGGTATATACTGGTTCACTGAATTCAAGGCACTGCGGCCCAACGCTCGCTAAACCTTTCTAAAACCAAGGAGGTTACGCCCAGCGAGTATAACGTAGCTGCCCTTTCTTGTCCGATAGTGCTCAATGCACATGCCAATGGCTTCTAATGGGGAATAAGAGACAGGAGAATTGGGCTTTTAGTTAACGCGCACGCTACAAATTTTTATTGTTCAACAATGCACACGATAAATATCCCACCGGCACCATCTTGCAGGTCAAAACGTAAGACTGGTTACACACTACGACTACGACTACGACTACAAGGAACGAATTGGTGCCGCTATAAGGAGCTTCGCCCCTAAAATACATATAAATCATATGTGTTTTCGTATAATAAACGAGAGAATTGGATGTGTGTGTCATATGTGTTACATAAGATTTTTCGAGAAGCACCAATGTATGAATTTTTTGAGAGAATGCGAAGTCATTGGGAAAATAAAACTGAATGTTGTGCCACTTTTTGGCTGCGATACGATGAACATTTTATTAGACTTCTTTCTTAAAACAGAGCAAAAGTTATGGCAGCAAAGAAAGCAACACAGAAAAAACGCAGTGTACATTCTATTTTAACATTTTTATAAAAAGCTGACATTAAGAATAGTGACTATTCGCGGGTATGACGCAGTGAAGCTTACTTAAAAGAACCACCAGCATCATACTTAGCATCATCATAAAAATAAAAATGGGCATCCTCGCGTCTTGCGGCTGCGTGCAATCTCGGTAACAGTGCTTTCACTCGAAGCGCGCTTGTTTCTGTCTCTTTTTCTCCGCATTGATTTTTCTACGAAGCCCTTGTTAGATCAAACGTTGTGGCTTTCTCGCTTCTTTTTCTACCATTGACCAAAGCAGGAATGCTAGTTTAGTGAAAGTGCAAGTCAGCGAAAAACGAATCAAGACCAGCAGGAACACTTCTGGGCTCTCACCGGAACCGAGAGGTGTCCTCTTTCTCCTGATGGAAATCCAATGCCTGCGCTATAAGGCCTCGCGACGGATATTGATGGCAAACATGTGCGGCGTAATCTTCAACATATTCCCTATACTGCGCACATTCACCGCTGGCAAAGATTGTACCCACACAGAAAATTGCATTACGATCTGTTTTGAACATAAAAAAACGTAGATCAGGTTTGCCGGCACAGCCCTCTTCTGCCTATTTTTTTTTTGTCCAATGCATTGCACCATGCGTATTTATTTTGCAAGATATCACACTGCGAAAGAACATCTAAACTCAAGTTCCTTCGAGGGAACCTTCATAGATATTAAACAAATGACTAACCCAACATTCATTTGCATGAAGGGTATTTTGTTCAACACAATAGTAAAAAAAATACTGGAGTCAAGTCGTCACCTTGGTGAAATTGTTGAATCAGTAAAAAACTGAATTCATTGCTGGTGCATGGTCAAGTGTGTGGTTCCCACCACAATGATAGTTTTAACAATTTACGTCTCTTACAGACACGCAAATGAGTAAGTGCTCATGTGTCTTGATTTCATTCTTAAAGGGCAGCTAGGAACATATCGCAGCCGCACCGCGGTGGTCTATTGTAAGGTACTCGGCTGCTGACCCGCAGGTCGCGGAATCGAATGCCGGCTTCAGCGGCTGAGTTTCCGATGGAGACGGAAATGTTGTAGGCCCGTGTGCTCAAATTCGGGTGCACGTTAAAGAACCCCAGGTGGCCGAAATCTCCGGAGCCTTCCGTTAGGACGTCTCTCATATACATACGGTGGTTTTAGGTCATTAAACCCCACATATCAATCAATCACGAACATTTCGCATTTCGCAGATGCACATTAGGGCGTAAGTGACATGGCGCGTATAGAGTGAACTGCGAAGTGAATCGTGCCTACCAGCTCGTCTCGTTTCCCTCTTTTTGTTTTATATGTTTTACATGTTACGTGGTTTTTTTTACCTTATGATTTTGTCTATTCGCTCATGGAATTGTTTACGCTAGAGTAAAATCTGCACAACAGCAGGAACATGCTCTATGACAGAAAACACAACTTTTATTTGCGTTCTGCCCTGAATCGTGTTCGTTTACAGCTTCTCTTTTTTTTACCCCGTTGGGAGCCTTTAACACCAAACTACTCAGTGTCGCTCATTGTATGGAGCCTCGTCAACAGTGTCCTTTGACACGGTAATCATGGGCATGCAACTGCTGATGAAAACCACTTTCAGTCGAAGCCGACAGAGCATACACTAAGAGTTCGCTGGAAGAATGTTTCTACGATTCATTCGTACTGGAAGAGAGAACGAAAGAGAAATGAAGGTGCTCTTGCTTTTTTGGAATATAAGTACTTTGAAATATCTTCATGAGGAGTGTTAGGTAAGAGGCAACATATGTCTTTTGAAAACATATAGCATCATCAGACGAAAACGTGCAAATTCGGTAAAAATCGAGCCGCATTGCCTACCACATATGCACAGAAATAATTGGTAGCTGTATTTTTAGACACAATGAACGTCCTAAAATAAGGTTCGCCGAGAAAAACACAGTGTTGTCGGTAATTTTATGCTAGCTAGCGTACATTCTCATTAGGCTGAAGTAATTCAAGAATGTAATTTTTGAGCTGTTCGCATACATTCTACGTAAATGTGCAAATACCATTTGTTCGTGATGGCAACTGGGATGTAATTTTGGCTTGCGTTCATGCATCACCTGCTAGAAGTTGTCGGGAGAACTGTTGGCTATAGCTCCAACTGATGTTCTTACCAATGGTAAGAGTGAACTATCCTAAAATGTAGAAATGAACTCAACAAGTAATTTTCACCGGTCATTTTTCAACAAGGACGAGGACGTCGGCTCCTATATATTATTTCCTACCCATGTAACCGCAAGTCCACATAGTGTTGCTACAAGATGAGAACTGGTAAACTTCACACTATTAGTTGGAGCTTCTCATAGTGACTGGCGTCACTATGAGAAGGCCACAGGAACATGAATTGAACAATACTGCTTCCACCAAAAACCGCGAGGCGATGAAATCTGTACCATTGCTTTGCAATTGAGAAAGTATTTATAGAAGTGCAAAATACAAATGAGTGCGATTTTTTTAAAGATCGTGGCAGTAATAGTAATTCATTATTAGATAAATTTGACTGTAAGTTGAAGAGTGAAATTATGTGTTCCTGAGCTGTATTCACGCAATAAAGCTAAGATAAACGGATATTTCTACAATAGTATTTCTTGGGGAAGCCATCTCAAATAATCGTCAGTTTCGAAGTCTTGGCGTCTCGCTAAGCTTGCTGCATTCTTCATCGCAACGTTCCTGCGTATTTAGAGTGTTTTATTCAATTTTAGTTTTTCTCTTGCACCAGTAATACATACCATGCTAGCAATAGTGCTTATGTAAGCGTGTTATCTTTCACTTGGTAATAAAATACAATTCATTGCTACCCCAACTAGCGAAAACTATTATTTTACAAAATGGAAGCTCCACAATAAATTTAATTACTTGTTGATATGAGTGAGCAAATTGCCTGCTGTATATGCATACAGTGAGTAGTGTCAAGCTTTGTAATAATACCTCGAATATATCTTGGCTGAATCTGTGGGCTGACGTATTTAACGTCTCCTAAACTTGCAGAACAGTGACCAGTACGCGAAATTGAAATTCAGGCACGCGATATTTATGCATCTGTGCAATAAAAATGCACCAAACAGTGCCGGAAGAAATTATAATTATCGGAAGAGATCAATAATTGCTTGCAAATCGCTCTACAGTTCAAACTGTGAATAGAAAAACAAACTTCTGACAGTAGAGACGCCTATTAAACCTAATGGTATAGCTTGAATTGCTCAGGTCCATCTTGGTAGCATGTATTTTTATGCATTGTCATCACCTCGCAAAGTTCCGAAGATTTCAAACTCATTGAGTACAAGATGTGTTTCGAAACGATACAAAAGTGTTTCTCACAAGGAAGTGGAAAACCCCTTAGGAAAGGGGATTAGGGGTTGGTAAGCTTTGGTTATCGAAGGAAGCAGTTCGCACAGCACAAGAAAGACATTGTCAGCAAGTACGCTGGCGTACTAGCGAGAATCTCTTCACCTGTAGAGCAAACGAATATCGCAGCCACAATAGGATTTGTCCTAATTGTTTATTGGGAGAAAATCTGATAAAACATGAACAATAAAATATTGGTCACATCATGGGAAACCCCAGTGGAAAAGAGGAAAAACAGAGGTGTGTTAAAGAAAAGCCTTTGTGATTAAGCAACTATGAAAGCAACTGGCAACATTTTCAAAGTATTTTGTTGATATCAACAGTTATTCTGCGTGCTGCGACAAAACGTCTCAAGCCCAAGGAGCAAGTTCTGAAAGTCAGTCTAGTTATGTGGCAAATTTCGGAACCCAATAGGACAAATATGCAAAGAAACTCTTAGATTAACTATTTGATAATCTCATCAACAAGAATCTGATGCTAGTTCGTCTGGTTAGGCATTGGATGAGAGGAAACATGGTCACTGGCCAAGTCGAATGAAGTTGTCTGGCTTTTCAGAACCGCATACGTGTTCTTTGTTCACTGAGCTGGAATAAAATGACTTCTAGTCCAGCACTGTGAAGCAGAAAACCGTACGGAGTTACGGAACGTCACATCACTTCATCCGACTTGGTCAGCGACAGTGTTCAATCTTATTTTTATTGTCGGCTGTGTTTCTCGGAGTTTGTTTAGAGGCAATGTCTTGAAATTTATGTATGCTCCCCACAGAGAATAACGCTTTCAAGACATGACATAAAGCATGTTAAATCCGTACAAAATCAAATATACTATCCTTAGATGACGCATTTCATTCCAGGCTGCCGTTGTGATTTTGTAAACATCATCGTGTAATGGAGCTCGTCTTTGTTTTTTTTTTCCTTTAACTGCATTGCATGCGCTAACGTGAATTTCCAATTTGTATTGCGCGGCACTCCATTGGAGGCGCTCTCGTCGCCTTCTTCGATCAAAGCCTCATTGCGAAACTCGCGCCTCTGGTGGTCATTTACGAATTTGGTTCACTACTGGTGGGGAAGTCTTCCACATCGATCCGGAGACCAAACGCGCTCGCTTTCGGCCGCTGCCACATCGCAGTGGCGGCATGCCAGTCTGCTAGCAAAGTGCTTCCTGGTGCTTACTCTGACACTGGAACCCGCAAGAGAACCCTGCGATCATGCTTTATCGCCAATGTCTCGCCCAGCTGTCAAGGACTCCTGCGTTCGAGAGACCACGTGCTCTTGCTTGCAGAAGTGGACGACTGAACATGTGAGAATGCTTCACGCAAAGAAGGCTGAGACGTTCAAAGAAACTATTTTGTGCCGTTCTGGATGTAGTGTTTCTTCACTTGTGCATACCGGGTTTCTTGCGACGAGGTGTTGAAAGCCATTGTTGGAGTGTGTACAGAGGCTTGTGCAATGTGCTCTTACTCTATATTTTTTCTATAATGATAAACTGCTAAAACGAGCAGTCAAACATGAAAAAAAGGAGAAATTTTGTTCTTTATTCGGGGCTGTCCTGTGTGTTTTATGAAGCAAGTGGTAATAAAGTGCCTCAACTAATTTACTGTAAAATTTTCTAGGATTCAAGAGTAGAGTGCAAGTCCCATTCGTTGAGAAATAATGACAAGAAAAGTGGTATTATTAATAACATTATTATTAATAAAAGGGCAGTTTTATATGAACCCTCATTGTTGGTGCTCATGTTTCAGACAAAGTTGAATTATAAATGAATCATTTGTTTAAGCCAGTGTCATAGAACATAAACATCAACCATGTAGCGAGACTGATTTCGACAACTCATGGCATGATGGTGGAAACACGATCTTTACTCACGTCAAGTATTGTTGCTGTTATTGTGTTATTTTCAATATACATTTCTTTTTTTTTGTTTGTATGAGGGAGAAACATTTTTGCCACGCTGACATAACTCCTTGCGAAAAATTAAAAAAAAGGCAAGGCACCTGAATTGAACACTGACAAATATGATTGCAAAGTATGTTTCTTCGCACCACTGTGACTGCGACCTTGCATTATTGTACGAGACATTTGCGTACAAATCTTCGTGCCATGACAACTGCCGGCGACTCTTCTTTTTTTTATTTTACTCTGCCAAAAAACAATGTCGGTTCTAAATACAGTCACTCAGTTTGCAGCAGTACAAAGCAGTTAATATACAGTTGATGCTATCAGTTGAGCTGCCCTTATAGCCATTATCCGCCTTCTAACCTCTCAAGAGAACCAACGATGTTTGTACGATAGTTATAGCGTGAGAACAAAACGACGACAAAGGGACAAGAAGGAGACGAATGCTTTGTCGTCATTCTGTTGCCGCACTGTAACTATCACCATGTGATGCCAACTAGCCCAAACCGCCACAATTCTGAGGTGTTTGTACGTTCGACGACACCAACTCGTTCATTTTTTACCGGTTGTGTGGCCCTGTTGTGGTCTCCCACCGGTCAGGCTGGCCTGTCAGAAAAACTGCCATCTTGATACCCAGGCCCATATCTAGTCCTTCATGATGTTACTCCTGTGACACGAAAAATCACTCCTGTCTTCTCGTCGCCTTCATCGGCACTACAGGTCAGCGATATCGTACATGTGGCACGCTTGAAGCCCTAGCAGTAATCTACCAGTGTTGTTGACATGTAGATGCGCCGAGACGGCATGACTGCCACTGGGGATTATGGCACGGGCATGCTGCCAATCTCTGGGACTATCCACGTGTGTGCCCGATGAGGAGGTTGAAGAGGTCTCACGCACTTGCTCTGAGCTTAACTGGTAAGTGCTCCAACCATTGCTTTAAACACATAGTGTCTGCAACCTTGTTGAACGGGCGTCTCTTCGTTCACGTAACAATCTCTTGGTATTGGGACGCAAAGCCCGACAATTAACCTATAATATTCAGAGCTAATGGAACACAAACTGACAATATGTTGCACGCACGAAACAGCTTTACGTATGTTTCGATTGTTCTTCCGCAAAATATTAAATTTGAAAGGAAAGCTATGTTCACCAAACACGTCGGCTGACATTTGCTAGAAAATGATTGCCAGGTTTTTTATCAGTCGTTTTCCGGGATACTTCCCTATTTCACCTAGCGTAGTTGTTCTACCAAATTGTTGAACATTAAAATATAGGTACTGTTATTGTGCGTTGGCATTATCGATTGTTTTGCTGGCGTGTTACTATTTTCTTTCAAATTATTATGGCATAGAGCGCAGTGCACGATCCCAGGAAAGAATGGCATAAGTAAATAATTGTGGTGGTCATAATTCATATGAACAATGCGTTGGAGGAGAGCTCCCTGCACAAAAGTTTGCCGGCAGTTCCCTCTAGAAAATTTCCCGTATTCGTGCATACAGTAACAAAGACAGTTTACAGCTAAGCTTTTCTTTCAGTAGGAGCTTGTGTTCAAACTTTTTTTTCCTTTAGAGGCAACGAGATGTTTAAGGAACGAAAGAGCAGTGCCATTGCACTATTAGACAGAATATAGGTAATTGGGCAGAGCTAGTTTCTTTTTCAATTCACAATGAGTTGTTCAACCCAATAAAATGATCTGACGATTAAGATTTTTAACGTGAACGTGCGCAGTTTCTCTGCACTCTCACGTTTGTGCGGAAGGGCCCTGTAATGTGAACTGAATGACGACTGGCGCTGGGCATCAATTGGTAGAGCACCAGACGTTCTGTTGAAAGGTTGTGGGCTTGCTCTTTACCAGCAACAAGTTGTCTTTTGGTCCACTTACATTATTTTATTTGCATCATGATTGCAACATTACAGTTAAACTAGAAATATATTTTTTTAGCTTTAAGATCTCTGTTTTTTTAGGTAAATGATGACTAGAATAAGATAAATAATCTAGGTGGTTATGAAACCCAAGAGGCGTCGTAGTGCATAGTTGCAGAGCCCCGCCGCGGTGGTCTAGTGGCTAAGGTACTCGGCTGCTGACCCGCAGGTCGCGGGTTCGCATCCCGGCTACGGCGGCTGCATTTCCAATGCAGGCGGAAAAGTTGTAAGCCCGTGTGCTCAGATTTGTGTGCAGGTTAAAGAACCCCAGGTAGTCGAATTTTCCGGAACCCTCCACTATGGCTTCTCTCATAATCATATGGTGGTTTTGGGACGTTAAAACCCACATATTAATCCAGCATAGTTGCAGAAATCTGGAGCACGTTGGGATCTTCAAAGTGCCCCCCATTCTAAGCACACCAATCTCAAAAAATTTTGGTTCCACTTAAAACGAAGCAGCTGAGCCGGAGTTCGATAACGAGGCTTTTGCTCACTTGTAAACCTCCATGATGGCCTAGGACTATCACTTATTCACTATAATCACTGCTATACACGCCTTTATTTTATCGCCTAATATTTGCTTGGTGCTAGGTCTAAAGAGAAAAAATTCACAGTATTACATACGACATCTTTTTTTCTCACTTATATTTGAGGATTTTTAGTTATGTTTTTTTGCCTAATGTGGCAGAAATTCAGCAACGTGCTGTGAACATTCAAAAAGAAAGGCTTTTTATATCAGCGGTCAGGTTATAGGCTGCACCTTTCTTTTGTGGCAAGGTTTTTTTAAACATCTGCAAAACAATACTACAAAGAGAAAGAGCCCTAACAAGTTGAATGAAAGAGGAATAAATTCACTAAAACGTTTTGCGCCTAAAGAAAAATGGTATGAAAATTAGGCTGAATGTAAGAAATGGCTCTTTTGTTTGATATTTTGCTTAGCACAACGTATTCAAATTTCAAACCTCTCAATCATTGAAAAAAATAACTACGTTTTGGCACAAGCATGCAATAAATTGCAAAATACGGTTAAACCTTTCTTCGCTAAATAAATGTCGTATTGCCATAAAATAGACAGTAGTGATGGCAGCTAGTATAGAATCTAAAATTATGCTAATTTGGTCCTTTATCGTCTTGTTCTACCTTCCTGTGGAAATAAAAGTTTCAGCTACCTGAAATATTTATCATATGAATACAACAGTATATTTCTTCAGTGAACTGGACCTAATAAATTATACACCTGTATATACAGAAGTAAAGTTTGCATTCATGTGGTGGGCAGTTCAGATGATCTTGTTCCGAATACAACGCACCTGCTTACTTTTATTCTCAATCTTCTCAAACACGGCCCCTTACAGCGTCGGTATGTACACGACAAAATATTTTAAAAAATGACTGCCCAGGTTATTACCGTGTATTTTTAATTCAATTGTATCGCATTTGTTCTTATAAACTAAAATCAAGATATTGAACAGTAAGTTGTATTGATCACGGATACTTTTGATTGCCAAATTAACATGTAACAATAGAGCAAAACATGTTGGTATTATACCTTGCGCCTGTACTTGCCGACTTTATTAGTATAGTAGCGAAGAAATAATTGACGCAGTGGATACAAACAACTAATATACATGCTAGGAATATGTGTAAATAAGAGAAAACGAAATAAATAGGATATTGAAAAGCAGGGAGGTTGCTCTGGTACTAGTACCTGATTTGCTACC
This sequence comes from Rhipicephalus annulatus, assembly GCA_013436015.1. NCBI lineage: Eukaryota > Metazoa > Arthropoda > Arachnida > Ixodida > Ixodidae > Rhipicephalus > Rhipicephalus annulatus. The sequence continues at coordinate 204,758 of WOVY01005510.1, forward strand.
TTGCATCATAGTGTGAAGCACTGAGAGCGATATATATATAAAAGTGATAAAATAAAAATGAAAAAACACACACGTGCACACAGGCTGAGTGTTTGCGTCAGAGTCGTTCAGACTGACCGACGAAAGCAAGAAAGCGTTGTACCACTTTCACAGCATTTTCCCGACATATCATGTTTTGTCGATGACACGGGCTGTTTCTCCTCACAAAGGTTTATCTTTCGAGTTTCTCCTCTGCGTTGCAAATAGATTGTCTCTGTTTGCGTACAGAAGTGACACTCACACAGAGTGCGTATAATCGCTTCTTTGCTTCTGCACTGATCACACGATTAGCATTAGGATTAGGATATTATATGTAGCCGGCAAATCTAGCCTAGCGAAATTTGCAGAAAATCGTCCCGTCCGGTTTTCATTTTGTTGATTGTATTGAAATTATGTTTTTCTTGAGTTTCTTGTTTCAATTAAGGGCAAGCATGCTCTTAAACAGGGGCGCATAGAGCGACGTAACTCTAGGCGGCGGCCTGCGTGCAATTCTGCATGCAGTATTGTACCGGACCCCTATCTCACTGACCCCAACATAATTAGCACTCACCACCGCTCCCATACGAGGTCTGTAGCTGTTGCAAATTTCAGGAGAATTCGTGACACCTGCTTTCTGAAAACCCAGTGACCACGTGGAAACACAATATCAATTACACAGTCACGTGGCGAGCCTAAACGTTGTAGCTCCTCTAGTAATCATTGCTGTTCTTTAATAAGCGCAAGCACTTAAGCAAATAGTGTTTTATATCACCACATTCCTTGCGAGTAGGGCACAATGGCGTCGCGGGGATTCTGATATTGTAAAGGTATGCTGGCGTACGTGCTGGCCCCATTCGGATATGACGAAGCAAACAGGCATCTTGCCTTGATAGCCCTTTTGTCACAAATAACTGGTGAAGCGTTAGCCATAACGAATGAAAATTCTTGTTGACAGCTTCTCTTAAATTATGTTAATTGCCTCTGGAAGCCTTCTTTGTTGGGGCAAGTTTAAAATCTGTCCGGGCAAGTCTGTCAGCTGCCTCATTACCCGTTATACCCCATGCCTCCCGTGGCAGCTGTGGCGGCTGCCATTCCGGTAGGGAACTCATTCGCCAAGATAAACACGTTATGTTGGTTCTGTGACGACGTAGTCGTGGTCACGTCTTCAAGTGTATTCGTATAATATGCGTGTATGTGCTATATAATCACCAGTATTTCTTGGAGTTTGTGCTCACGCGTTCATCAGCGACATTTTGTGTCCTCATTTCAGATTAAAAGCGAAAAGTTATGCTCAGGAATTCTCCAAAGTTATAATATGTTTGTGCAGTTGTGGCCTACTATTGCGCTTGAGCATTGAGCGTTCATTGGATACCTGCTGTTTTGGGTCACTAGATATTCGTGCTTACAGAAATCACCACAAATTTTATATGCACAGGAAATTCTACCCCCTTTTATTCATAATGGCCTAAAGAAGGACCTCGTTCGGCTTTGTAAATCTTGCACGAAGTGGCACGTGTACGAGTGCTTCTTGAGATATTTTGTCATGTTTTCGCCAACTTGGGTTCCGCTGCTAGCTTTTGCTGTTCTTTTATTTTTTAGAACAACAAAACTTGATTTATTCAAAACCTCAGATCATCAAAACTACTTTTTGTACATTTCTCTCACTTTCTGCAGGTGTGCAAGACAACTTTGTCACCTTTCTTAGTGCATTCTGAAAAGTATATTCTATTTGCAGACATTTTGTTCAAATTGATCGTTAATGTGGGTGTTTCTGTAGGCAGAATGAGGGCATGTCACCGTAACACTGAAATTTCAATGACAGACTGAGAGACACGCAAAAGACCATTAAGCAGGCACTGTACTTGTAAGCTTTGGACGATAAGAACAATTTTTCCGAATGGTCGAGCACCACATCAGATACAGTCGATAAGCGCTGACTTACGTGCTGCAAAAAATAAAAGAAGGAAGAAAAGAAAAAAAGACCCATGACAGATGCTCACAGAACTCGACGCCCTAAACAGGATAGTTTTGCATTGATCTGGATGTTCAAGGCATGGCGATGAGTCATGAACATACCGAATGGCGCTTCTATTCAACTGGTATGTTGCCTACCACTTCTTTATTTGGTTATCCAGGCATTTCCTCTTACAATATGCTGAAACTTGTCTAGGAGTTACACAACAAAGAAACAAAAGTAAAGAAAACGTACTACTCGCAAATATATCTCTGAGCACTGCGAAGGATAAGGACAACGCAGTCTTAGTTATTCTGTCTAGAAGCAATGGCTTTTCGCCACCCTCTATTGGAAGCCGCATTTCGTGTTATTGACGTAGGGGCCATAAAGCGACACCATTTGAGTTGAGCAGCCGAAACAACGAGGATATCTCCTCTTGCGGCAAAAGGCTATTTCGGCAGCCTGTGGTACAACTGTATGATTGCTCTTCGCTTCTGCTTTCAGTCCAAAAAAATCTATACAGGGTAGGAAGAAAGAAAATACAACCAAGTGTCTGGAGGAAAAACAGGGATGCCCAGCGACGAAAGAGAATCGTGGAAACTCAATCTTCCGGTATAGATGGATAGCCATAAAAAAGATGCACGCGACTATTGGATGGGAAACACTCTCTCATCTGGATGCAGCCAGTTGAGCTTTCTACTTCATTCTGGTCTACCGCAGTTGTACAGCCAACCCCCCAAAAAAAATAAACATTTTGAAATGAGACCACACAATTGCACTATCTTGCGATATCAGTATCAGGTTAGAGACGTGTCTCTTTTTCTGTTTGCAATCAGTGAGATTAAAGCTCGGCATAATTCTAGTCAGCTAACGCCACAATACAAGAATCGAGCAATACCAAAGAAAAAAAAAACAATTTCTGAAATATCGAGCATCAGATGTTTTAAATGCGAAGCATTCTTTAGCAAACTTCGGCAAATTTGAGCGTATCTATCTATCAATCTATCTGGCCGCTTACGTTTGGATGCTCTCATGGTTACACACTTAACTTGGCGTGAACCAAAATCAGCATGGGAGAGGTAAGATGGTTTGACAAATATGACGCGCTGGTCAAGACATGAATAATGTCAGAATGCCGTCGGGTACGTCGTCAAACACTTCCTGCCAGACAGTGCCACATACTCACGGGCAGGTATGTGCCACTTGTATGCAGGCATATGCCACAGGTGATTGATACTCAGTACGTACGCAGGAAGGACGAGAACATACATGGGCTATTTTAATGTGCGAGTGTTAAGAAATACTTGACATCGGTAGCGTCAACCTGATTATTGCAAAGAATAAATGTCAGGGTCCCAGCTGGAATCGAACCTAACCATTCTGCGTGGCAATGAAGCATTTTACCACAGAGCTACGCCAGGTCTGGGAACTACTTTTGAAATGGGTGACAATCTTCGGGAAACGTGAATAGTGGTTTGCAGTGCTGCCTACCCAATTTTATAAATATTACATCTATACTCCTTTGACACAGCCGTCACGTCAGGTTAACGTCAATTGTGGTTAGTTGGCATGCGCTGAAGTTGATTTATGTAGAAGTGTCCTGGGCCAGCAGCCTTGTGAGCATCAGCGCTTCATATCAGCTACTGGTGTCGCTAATACGCATGTTCCAGTTGACATCGTTGCGCATGAGCTAACAACTGGTTATACAAACATCTGCAACTCTTCAAGATATGCCTGTGCGTGCAGCATTCGTACATATATTGAGCGTCATTTCATGATGTGTCGCTCAATAAAAAAATTGCAACACAGTCACCTTCACTCTGAATGCTTCGCTAATGGTGATTCCTAGACCCGTGGAATCTGCCAATTTTTTTGTAATATGTAGTTCACACATTATTCGCGCATCTAACATTTTACTACATCTAACTGTGAACACCGCGGTCAGGATAGAAAACGTGACCTCAAGGTTAGCTTCCGAGCTCCATAACCACGGGTACAACGTTGTGTACCGTTATCAAATTAAGGTCACAGAACTTTGAAGTTTTAACAGAAAATCATCCAATAATGCACATGTTGCAGAATGATAAGCGTGCAACAGCGCTGGCCTTTTGCTGGACTGAGTGCGCAAGTGAGTGAGTGAGTGAGTGAGTGAAATAACCATATTGGAGATCCGGTGATAAGGTGAACTTGTCGGGCACTCGACTAGCCCAACGAAAGGAGCCAGCATCCACAGGGAACATGATATGTTCCAAATCCTGGCATCCCCCATTTCCCTATGAACAGCGATGTGCCACTACATCAATGACATCGGGCATGTATTTTTTTTTTGAGCTCATGGGAGCGTCCCGTATATGGTGGGGACGAGATGATCCATTGTGGCGTTACTTAAATATAGAAACCCATGCGGGTGTATTATTATTAGGTCTACTATCAAAACCATTTTCATCAATGCAAGAAAGGTGAAAAAGTATTACTTCTAGATTAAATAGGAGTACGAGTGTTGTATGAAATCACAGTTTCATTGCCAGGGCGACTAGATGAATTCAATAACTACGAAATGTTGTTTTAGATTATACGAAGTAAGGAAGTAGCATAGTCTTTTAGATGCGACCTCTTGTAACTCTTCAAAGCGCTGGTGAAAGAGAGTATGGTAGCTCCAGGGAAATAATGGCTTTTCGTGAAGCCTCTTCCCTTTGAGCTTACAGCACGTAGATGGGACGTTTACAGTGCACGCCACAGTGATCGCGGTATAGGTTCGCCTTCATCCGTGAATGTACGATGCCGTGAGAACACAGTAAAGGGAATGTCGTAGCATACATGCGGTTTTAAGCAGTACTGCATAATCTTAGATAATTTCCATGCGTAGCAGACTTACATATCCACGAATAATGGCTCACAAGCTGGGAATAGTGCATGAGATCTAGCTCGCAGAAGATTTGTCAAGACGCTTTATCGGTGGCTTTGTTCACTCGTGCGCATGGTGCCAACTGCCATCGAGTGAGTCTGGTGAAAGCGGTTGCATATATTCGCCATTTCACCGCAGAGGCGAAACAATGAATGTGATAGCAACAAATTTTAATGCTATACAAAGTAAGGTTGGCCTCTAACATTTGGATCCGATGTCACGTTACTGTAAAAAAAAAACACTGATGTAAGCTAATACTTCTGCTTCAGGGAGAAAAGTGGCTTTTGTCCAGTCTCTTCGCGTGGATAGCCCAGCGCCTCTATGGGCTTACAAGCCATTTGCTGATGATTTCCGAGTCGGCGCGCGTGTCAGCAATCGCGACCGCCCCCTATAATCATAGCTCATGGCAGATATTCATGTGACACAGTGCGACGCACAATACACACAATACTCTATGCCTGGCGTACCAACATGATTCTGGGTAGATGGAGTGTTTTTTTTTTTCTTCAGCAGCAAATAATGGAGGCTTGCGACAAAAATGCACTGGCTCATTTCATTTCTGCTTCAGACACCTTCGTTACCCCTCTCCCACGCTTTTTCATGCTAGTAAAACATACGATAAGTGGAGGTAGGATGGAGGGAAATCGGAGGCGTGTTATAATTTGGGCTAAATGCGTCTTTGTGCTTTAAAACGTAAATGCGTCTATGTGTGAAAACATAAATGCGTCTATGTGCTTTAAAGCTTGTGGTAATACGGTGCATGTGTTTACTTAGAGCTGTATATTTATGAACAGTAATAATAATTGTTGGAATTTAGCTTTCTAAAACCACGATGTGACTTTGAGAAACGTTGTGGTTCAAAGCCCCAGAAAAGTAAACCACTTGTGGCTTCTTAAAATGCACATAAATATAAGTGCATGGGCCTCAAACATTTTTGCATCTATCAAAAATGCATCCCCGTGATAAGGATTTGTCTCCGCAACACTTGGGCTAGTAGCAGAATTCCTAGACTACCCTTTATCAACACTGCAATCGCCTTACCTGAACATTTTTAAGTTTAGCGATGCAGGCATTGGCAGGAAATGCCACTTTATAAGCGTTGCTTGTCATCTCGAGCTGCTGTGAGAGGGTGTTGTTGCTTCTTTGAAATATATTGCGTTTGTGTTGTTCAAGAAAAAACAAGGCTATCTGCACCGTCTTGCCTTGCTATTGACCAAAATCAGACATCATCTCGCCTCGAGGCCACCAAATGTTCACGGCCCCTCCATACTACCCCACAAACACGAGAGAGTGCTTTGACCTTTCCGAACAACGTGTTGTCCTTCAATAATGAAGCAGAAGAGAAGTCACTGCTCACTCACAATATTGAGACCAATTATGAGTGGTGGTCATCATTATCGTCTTTTACACCTATTTTATGCCATGCTTTTGCCGGTCTCCTGGATTTTCGGGCTACCAAAATCAATATTGCAGCGCCGTTATTTACTCTGATGGCTACTGAAGAAATTTTCAGATGGCCGCATCTCTCTATCTTGGTCTTTCAAAACTTGAGTTGTTTTTATCTTTTTCTCTCTCTTTCGCCATATGTTAGCTTTTTTTTGGACCAGTTAGTCAAGCTCTTTTTACGTTTGCATTAAAGCAATATCCGTGACCTTTTCTTACTAGACACTCGTTGCATACAGAATCTGAACTGCTCACAGGGTGTAAGCGTATCATAATCTGCCACTGTACGCTATCCACTGAGATTATAGGAATTCTTTATTGAAATATTATAAGGAGATCTGGCGCATAAAAAGGCAGTGGCTGCTCCATAGCCCTTGAATGGGTCGAATATAGGGCATATGTGGTTCAAAATTTCATCTTGCGGGAATGTTATCCCTGTAACGGCATAACAGTATGGCTTATTTAAAAAAGGGTTCGAATTTGTGTTTAGAAATAAAATAAAATAAGAGCGATCAATAAACGAAGTTGAGATTCTGAGGAAATCTCCTTTGGTAGGAGTAAATTTCCTCTGTAGGGACAAAACATCGAAGAGAACACTGAAGGACCTTGACCTAAGTGAAAAATATTTCCTGACGTTTCGGCTTCCACATGAAGGCCTTGATCGCAATAAAACTTTGTGTGGATCGCAATGAAACTGTGAACAAAAGTCACTTGTGAGAGATGAAGGCCACACTGAATGTTTTACTTTTTTTGTGTGAAGACGCGTGTTTTTACTTCTAGAATGTTGTGTTCCTGATTCGCGTAACCCGTTATCGGATGTTGCTGTTATGGAGACCGTTACCAGATTATGTAGGAAAGCCTGGGCTGGGTCTTCATGCCGTGTACATTTTTTTTTCCTTTTCGACTCATTATGATTTAGGTGGAGATTAACATACCCAAGAAGGATTGAATGCAAACTGCTTTAAAGATGTCTCTCTTGCGTTCAGATTCGTAGTATGTATGTATGTATGTATGTATGTATGTATGTATGTATGTATGTATGTATGTATGTAATTATTTATTTATTTATGCATGTGTGTGAGTGCGTGCATGTGTATGTGCGTGTGTGTGTGAGTGTGTGTGTCTGTGTGTGTGTGTGTGTGTGTGTGTGTGTGTGTGTGTGTGTGTGTGTGTGTGTGTGTGTGTGTGTGTGTGTGTGTGTGTGTGTGTGATACATAAGCTAGCGGTGAAAACGAATGAGTTAACCTTGACCTAAATAACTACTCGAAGGGCGAAGCGTGTGGAGTCCAAAGAATGTTCAGTTGGGTCGTAAGCAGATTGCTTCTTTTACTGAACTGTGCTACTGCTAGGAATTCATTGTCCTAACAAGACAATCAGAAAAATTCTTGATTAGTGTAGGGACCTCGACTCACTTTGGTTAAAATTTTCTTAGGCATAATTCGATTTTTGGAGCAAAAGGTATAAACGCGTCCTACAAGCACGAACATACTGAAATGTCACCAGATTCACTCACAAGCGTACGTGGGCTACCAAGTATGCTTCACACTTTCACTTTTTTGGACCTGTCCCATTATCAGGTAAACATTGAAAAGGGGCCTCAAAGGTTCGAGGCCCCAAAGCACTTTGCGTGTGATGGCTTCCAATAGGCTTCGAATAGTTTTCGAATATTGTTCAGCGTTCAGCGTTGCGTCTTGCGCTTGTAGCGCCACAATGGCCAGAAGGGCACACTACTATAAACAATAATTAAAAACTCTCAGAAGGTTACTTTAAAGCACGCATTCTTCAATTGGTTTATTTGTAACATGCAATTGCAATGATTTTTCTGGTAATTCTCATCAATTCTGTGTGCCCACACCTAATACGTTACTATTGCAGGGATTTTCCGCTGATCGCAGCGCATAAAACACTACTCCATACCTCCACCAGAAAATGTCACGTGATTATGAATAGAGCACAACGTCTGTTCACTGGAACACTGGAGGTCGAGCAGAACCAATCACCAAAAACATGAGCTCATTCTTTAGTCTTCTTTTTTCTCACAATGGCACATACACGAATTGACATGGCCCAATCTCGTTCTGGGCCATGGCATGGTCATACAAAAAGTAAGCAGGAGTATCATCAGTAAGATACGTGGTTTTTCTAAGAATGATTTACTTCGTTTCACCAGGGATGCTGCCACGAGGACTTTTTGCGCCTGATGACATTCGTAAGAAAAAACAGCATTTGCATTAGACTAAAATGGGTAGCTATGAACGGTTAAAAAGTCTTAGTATCAGTGACAAAGTTGAGATTATTGTCATGATGTTACCTCGCTCAAATACAGCATTCAAATACGTAATAAACATATATTCTGGTTATTCATGAACCTTCTTGGAGTAGTCAAAACGCCTTAGAAATTTGTGTTTTTCATCTAGCCTTCTTCACCATACTAATGAAATTGAACAGCGCATTAGGATCATGGCCTGTTAACAGAAGCTTCTGACCTATAAAAAAATTCTGTACCTACCTAAGGGTGCAGGTTTCAACTGTCTGGCAGATGAGCTTAGACACTGACTCGCATCATTTTTTTTTTCGTACATCAGAACCTTTACACAAGTTAGAAGTTCTGGCACCACCTACGCAATACATCGCACCATGACTCTAAATGCCCCAGCTTGTGGAGAGAGCAAGCTTGTAGCGACTGAATCCACTGCCCAGATCCCGAATATATTTGTCTCTATGACAACGCGGAATCACTAACGTTGTGCTAGACCTATTTTGCAACAAAGACAGCTTTTAAAGAATCAGCGATGCGCCGAGTGTCATGTAATTCAGAAAACTTATAAAGGTTCACGTCATAGTTCATGTGGTTGTTGCTTCAGAATCATTTTACTGAAGACAGAAAGTTACAAGTGGTGACAAAATTAAGCAGTTCCAAGAGAAAAGGCTTTTCAACTTGCACACGATAGGATAAAATGTTTCAACACAATGTATTGGCGAGGTAGCTGGTGCGAATCTTTTGTAACAACTATTTTATCTTGTAACGGCACCGCCAGCCAATAAAACGTGCTATGTTTTCGCTCTGTATTGTTGTATCGCCCTAAAAATCACTAGTGATAAACTAGAGGTAGCTCGATAGGCCTTCGTCTTGCAGGGGTGATAATTTGGCTGAAAACGATGTTGATGAAAAATGATAAACCCTGAAGGTAATATAAAACATTTTTGAATGAAAACGTGAAAGAAGTATAGGAGTGTCATGAAAAAACTTTGAAAATGCCTTAGCTTCATCTATAGCAGTGTAATCCGACCGCATCTCAACCTTCCTGTCAGGTAAGGAACTGTACGCGCGACTTTCTCTACTGTTGACTTTCTTAGGCTTAGAAATTTGCATGAAGTGGGCAGGAGTTGTTGCCTTCACTGGTCAACTATCAGGGGGATGGTGGAAAAGGGTACATGCACTTTCACCTAGTGAGGGGGAGCTGTGCTGCGATGAGCATTCACACGTCCCCTGCCCTAACCCTAGCTGCAGGGGAGCCCTGCGTATGCCTCCGACCAAAGCGCGCCTTCTTCAGCAGGAGTGGTGAAGTATGCACTGATAAAAAAATTTGGGGAAGGTGGGAAGATCCTTTTACTCTATTTGGTAAATCCTGGCTCGCCAAATATATAGTTGATTTAAATAAAGGTCTCCCAACCCTTCTTGAACATTATTATACTCTCCCTAATTATTCATCGTAGTCTCCGTTCTGCGGAAGAATAAATTATTCTTGAAGAGAGATATGAAACTGTTGATTGAGAAGTCTCCATTGAAAAGTAACAAGTAATGTGTTTTTTTGTTTTTTTTTAGAGGCGAAACTCCTTAGGCTGTGGGTCATTTTCTCCTATGTCATCTTCGTCATCGTAGTAGTAGTAGTAGTTGTTGTAGCAGTAGTAGTAGTAGTAGTAGTAGTAGTAGTAGTATGTAGTATGTTGCCACCTCTAGTTTACGAATGGGTCAATAGATGGTGTTTTGTGTATAAGTAATTTGAAATATCACTAGATTGCGTTAGTGGTTTTTGTAAATTTGACAGACAGACAGACAGACAGACAGACAGACAGACAGACAGACAGACAGACAGACAGACAGACAGACAGACAGACAGACAGACAGACAGACAGACGGACGGACGGACGGACGGACGGACGGACGGACAGACGGACCGACGGACAGACAGACAGACAGACAGACAGACAGACAGACAGACAGACAGACAGACAGACGGACGGACGGACGGATGGACGGACGGATGGACGAACGGATGGACGGACAGGCAGACAGACAGACAGACAGACAGACGAACGAACGGACGGACGGGCGGACGGACGGACGGACGGACGGACAGAGGGACAGACAGGGGGACGTATCATTCACTCCGTGGATATCCTGTGAATTTTTTAATGTAAATAATATGCCATAATTTGCCATTTTGTAACGTAGCGAAGAACTAACTGCTGGTCTGCACGCCAATACACGCACCTATACACGGCTGTACACTTTATTCACTCGTGGCTGGGAATTGTGATGAATAATGGCTGAGCCGTTTGTATGGTTTGAAATTTTGAACTATCCCCTCATTATACAAGTCACATAGCGTGACGCCTCGTGCAACTCACGCTTTTTCTACGCAATATTACATCTGTTCAACGTCACTCCTCGTCCAACATGACACTTGTATGGTGTCGTCATGTAGCAAATTGAAGCGCTATCGTCCCTCTGTGGTAGTACTTGGCTACTCGTCAAATGTCCGGGATATATTTCTTTATGTTAAGTATTTGCGTCTATCGGCATTATTCACTCATTAAGAACGGCAATGACACCAAAGACATCAGATTTTGAGCGGCATGTACTTATTAAGGCTGTTGCGTTGAACAAAAATGTCATCAAAACTTAGTGTCTTGTGTAATTGACGATTATTTTTATTTGTCACGCTATCAAGGCAGGCATTTTGAATGACATTCATAGCGAAAAATTTCAATACTGAAGAAAAGCAGGTACACGTAAACTGTCGTAGGAACACAAAAGTTAAATTCTGAGGCAAAGGTATGTCTTGTAAGCCACTGTGGTACACTACACCAATCTACCCGTCGACTTGGATTCTTCGAAAATGTCGAGATAATTAGATATGGAAAAAGCACCCCCGACCAAGAAGATAGCCTATTTGTAAATGCACTTGTGTTCATATTTCATGTCTAGGCTTAATAGGACAGTTTGTCGGCCTTTGAAAATAAGCTAAGTTACCAGAATGTCTCGCGTTCCGCCAGTGCGAAGCAATGCCATTGGCCCACTTTTGTGGCTCAGATGTGCTTGTATTTGAATTGTTTAGAATTAATGCACTTTTTAAAACAAATTTTTTTGCAAGAAACAGATCTTCTTTTCCATTCTAGTAATATAGTGGCCTGACAAATTCTAGAAATTGAAACTTCCACTACTGTTCTGCAAATACAACTGAAGTTCAACGAGAAAATTACTTAGCCATGCCCACGTATATCCCTTGCGACCGGTTTGTTTAACGAAAATTTATACGGCTGTCTTTTTTCTATATAAGGCTCGTTCTTTTTATCATGAAGGATAACTTTTTCCAGCGGTCGGATTTCGTCTGAAAACTTACACGCAAACCACTCTTTTTTTCTGACCGCAAAAAATATTTTACATTACTACTTCATCTTAAGTGGTCTCTGGCGTAACATGGCTAAACTAAAAGAAAGGTAGCAAGTTGCGGACATCATTAAAAATGTTCTGATCTTCAACAATCCTAACTTCTTATATGAAAGCTGCTGCAGTGAACATTTCGGCCTCTTATTTAATAATGTGACATGGCTGACTATACTTTCTTCCACTCTCTTCTCTTCTATCTAATCTCTAGTATTCCTACTACTCTTGACTACTCATCCGGGCTCCACTGTCTGTCCTCTAGTCGATCAGCCAGTTGTGGACATCCATTTGGCTTTCTGAGTTCAAGTATAGACAAAAGCAATATAATATAACATAGTGCGTTTAGCCAGGCCATGGTGTTTCATATGTGCCGTCTTCCCTTTGGATCGCCAGCGGTACAATAGAAGTAGTGAAGTGCGGGTGCACAGTTGATCGTCGAGTCTGCTCGTCCGAGCATCCTTGCAGATTGAGGCAGGGACGTTGCTGCTTTTGTTGCCTTAGCTGGCAGCGTTCTGTTGGAAAATATGATACTTCACTTATGGCTGCCTACAGCGGCAGCACTGTACATGTTGAACATGGTCGCAAAAAGAGCCTTGGTCAAAAAAGGCACTCAACTTGCTTGTTCTGCTCAACACAAGACAGTCACAACTATTTTAATGCATATCTCAGCATAATTAGAGATTTATTTATTTAATTATTTATTTATTTATTTATTTATTTATTTATTTAAGACATACTGCAAGCCCATTGAAGGGCCCAAGCAGGAGGGGCATCACGAGAAAACAAAATTTAGGCATACTACACATGATACACTGATTAAAATAGTTTGAACAAATACAGGAATGCATCAAAGTTACAAAAGTCCGCGATACACGTGGTACACTGTTGGAAATATATTGTACACATACACAAGAGTACATCGAAGTTGCAAAACAAAGCAATCAGAATTCCAAATGTTCAAAGGAGTGAATATTGGTCACAGCCGATTCAGTTAGTTTATTCCAATCTGTAATAGTACGCGGAAAAAAGGAAAACTTAAAAATATTAGTTCGAGCGCTGTACGGAGTCAGAGATTCGAGGTGTCTATGCCGTGTTTGTCGGGAAGTGAGTGGCTGAAGGAATTCCTCGGGTTTAAGTGAAAGTTTGTTATTTTTAAGCAAGAATAGAAATTTTAACCTTTGAATTTGACGGCGTGATTGAAGTGTTGGAATGCCATGCTCTTCCATTAATCTTGTCAGCGAGTCACTGGGACGATAGCTTGAAAAAATGAATCGAACGGATTTACGCTGTATCATTTCAAGAGCATTAATATTACTTTTTGTGTGAGGATCCCAGACAGTGCAGGCGTATTCCAGTCGCGGTCTAATTATGGATGTATAGGCGAGCAGCTTAACGTTTGTTGGGGCCTTTCTAAGCTTATGTCTAAGGAAGCAAAGTTTTCGGAATGAAGCTACACATGTGTTTGTTACGTGTTTGTTCCAGCTCAAGTTATTTGTTATAGTGACGCCAAGATATTTATATTTTGATACTTGTTCTAACGGTTGTGACGGAAGATTGTAAGGGAAGGACAGCTTATTCTTTTTGTTAGTTATGTTCATAAAAACGGATTTTTTGGCATTGAGCTTCATTGCCCATTTTTCGCACCACGCCTGAACATAATTAAGGTTTGTGTTTAGCATTTGTTGGTCTTCAGAGCATGTTATTTTGTTGTATAGAATACAGTCATCGGCAAATAATTTAATTTTCACGGGATCACTAATAAGGGATACAAGATCGTTAATATAAATTAGAAATAATAATGGGCCTAATACGCTGCCTTGTGGAACAACCAAAAAAACAGGAAGCCGAGTAGAGGAATGATCATCGATGCAAACATATTGGAAGCGGTTCGACAAGTAGGAAGAGATCCAATTGGTTACAAAAGCTGGAAGAACTATCACTTTTAAATTGTGCATTAAATGAACATGGGAAACTAAATCAAAGGCTTTTTGGAAGTCTAGAAAAATAACATCAACTTGACCAGTTTTATCAAGAACGCTAGCAAGGTCATGAACAATAGAAGTGAGTTGCGTGACCGTTGAAAATCCTTTTCTGAAGCCGTGTTGACAGTCAGATAATAAGTTGTTTCTGTTTAAAAAATTTATAATGTAGTCGGCTATAATGTGTTCTAGAAGTATACAACAAGAAGAAGTCAGAGAGATCGGACGGTAATTAGTAAACAGCGTCTCGTCGCCTTTTTTTAAATACTGGAACTATGCGGGCTAATTTCCAATCCTCGGGTACAACACCAGACAAAAGAGATGCTCGAAAAATGATTACTAAAAATTGGGATATGATTTCAGCATAGCGGCGCAAAAAAATATTCGGAATGCCATCAGGACCGGTTGACGCTTTCGTTTTGATGTTCAACAACATAAAAAATACGCCAGGCTGTGAGACAATATCAGCTTCGCTTGCGGAAGATAATACCGAGCAAGGCATTGCATCATCAGATTTAAGAAAAATGCTATGAAAATACTTATTGAAGTTTTCAGCAATGATATGCTAATAATTGATGGCGATACCCGCATGTAGCATTGGTTGAATTGTTTTTTTTTTCTTTTTGCGCAGGAAAGCCCAAAATTTATGCGGAGCGGAGCGAATAAAGTCTGGCAGTGTCTGTTCAAAATAACGTCGCCTTGCGCACACCACGGCATCTTTGAGGTTAGACTGCGCAACACCGATAATACTCGGACAGGCAGCTTTACGCTTCAAACGCTTGACTTTTCTTTTCGCGTGCAAAACATCGCGCGTGATCCAGGGATTGTTTTTACGAGTTTTCCTAACTTTGGTGTAAAGTTATTGAGGCAATAAGTACATATTTCCTTAAACCTCGTCCATAAGTCAGCAGTATCAGAGCCATTAAAATCACTCAGACAAATTTCGAAATAGTCAAGCACACTTTCATCCCTGGCACACGAGAAATCTTTTACAACAGTTTTTTTCGCACGAGGCGTTTCATACTTAGCATTCACAGGTAAAGAAAACACAACCATATCGTGGTCTGATAGGCCACGTTCCACAGACACTCTAAAAGTTTCAATTGATTGACTGACGAACACAAGATCAAGAATAGACGCAGAAGCACCCTGAATACGTGTAGGTTGTTTTACTACTTGGTGCAAATTGTGGGTTAGCATTATATCAAGCAAATGTGAGGAGCTTGTGCAATGAACAGGGGACGGGGAAGGACGGTTCCAATCAATTTCCGGTAGATTGAAATCGCCCACAAGGAATATATTTTCTTGTTTGAACGTTAACATGTGGTTGCTGAGATCGCTTAAGAACTGAGGTGGTGAGTCAGGAGGGCGGTAAACCGCGAATAACAAAAATGATCCGCCGAAACAAGATAGTTTTATTGCAATGCTTTCATGATTTTCGATTTGACTGAGGATATGGGCATCAATGTTTCCTTTGACCAAGACAGCGACGCCTCCCCCCCTTGACGGCCTATCTCGTCGGAAAACGCGATACAATGGGGGGAAAACATCTTCATGCGAAATTTCACCTCGCAGCCAGGTTTCCGTAACAATTACCACATGTGGGTTATTAGCCACGGTGATAGCCTCAAGCTGTTCAGATTTATTTGCAATACTTCGCGCATTTAAATTCAACAGCCGAAACTCTTTCTCTTCAGGCGGTTTTCGTCAAGGGGCCACTAATCCACTCTGAAAATTGGCTAGCTTTACTCTGAAGTTCTTTTTGTCGTCCCAAATGTACGTTTCTTTATCAACCCGCAGCCGGTCATTTGAAAGATGAACTTTCTTTCCCTGCAATTTTTCATTCCTAGCACTTTCCCACAATAATTTGCGCTTCCTGAGGGTTTGTTTAGAGTAGTCGCTCTGGACTGATATTTGCGTTCCTTTCAGCTTATGAGCGTTTTTTAGGATGAGTTCTTTTTCATTAAAATCTTGGAAGTAAATTATAATCGGGCGATCCTTGCCAGGCTTGCCTAACCTGTGAATCCGGCCGACAGATTTGCATGGGACACCAAGTTTACCAGAAAAAACTTTCGCTCTCAATAAATTGAGAGCGAAAGGTTATGTTTATAAAATTAACAAATTTAGTGGGATGTACACCAACGTTTTTAGAAGAGGGCTTGACGCCATTAGCAACATAGAAGCCGATTGAAAAAGACTAGCATCATCATAACAGCTTATTTTTTGGGTGCACATGTTTTTGGTGAAACAGCTTCAATTGATTCAAACCCAATAACTCTTCTTTGCTAAGGTTGTTAGAGACTTGTTCAGTATATTACTGCGAAACTGCTCGTGGACCTTACGATGGAAAGCTATTAAATCCTCAATGCTTCAATATAACAAGAATGTAAAACATCATCGCTCTCATAACTTTACGCCGAAGATTGCAAAAAAAAGATTGCAAATGTGTCGTCAACTATACATAGTAGCAAAAACAGCTTTAAGCACAGTGCATATCAGATTACATGCACTCAAACACGAGAAGTTCACTCGAAAATCGGTCATTTAAAACTACGTTCCTCTTGTGTATTTTAAAATGTACACTAATAATTTGAGCATGCTTGTCATTTAGGTCTTAGCCTTTACACCTTGCTTTCTCTTTAGCTGTAGTCGAAATTGTCAGAATGAAATTCATTGGCTTTAGAAGTATGGGTTGATTAAAACTTGTGTAGATTGCACAGCCTGAAGGCGGCTACGAATTAGCGCTTATACACATTGTTTAATGGGAATGTGTACTTCTAGAGTGATGCCCTCTCTGCAGTTGTAAATGGTTAATCGATCCACCCCTTTATAAGAAAATCGACTAATATTCTGCCGTTTACAATATGCATTGGTTGATATGCTATATCAGTTAGAATGAAAAGAACTACTACTACTGAAACTCATTCGAATAGGTATACGTAAACAGCACATCCATATGTGGATAGTAGGCAAGAAGTGGCTGCTTGTGGGCTAACGAACAAGTTACCGCAGTAGGGCCTTCATGCCACAGATCGATTGGTGAACGGAAGTTCTTGGGGGAAAGGGGCGAATAGTTGAAGCGCAAAAACAAGCGTCGTGTTTCATCGAAAATCACTTACGGGGAACGATTCATCTTACTGCGCACGGGTGCTAACACGTCTGACTAGTTTTCCTGCTTCCTATCCTTTTCCGGTCTTTGGGTAAACTCTCGGAGTCAATCGGCTGTAAGTAGCAGCTGTACTCGGGCACATATTTACTTTACTCCCTGGTGAGGTTACACTTTGATAGAATGAAGGTAAGAGTGTGGCACGAGGTTATTAATTAGCCCCCCCCCCAAAAAAAAATGAAGCTACACTGCTGTCAAATCTGATAAAGTACATAGCACAGACACAGAGTGATTTCCGTTAGGAATTTTCCCAATGCTTTATATTCCAAAACGTCCTTGACGTCAGCACGTAGGATTTCTCTGGCACAAGTAAAACCTTGTAGGAGAGATTGGTAAATTCGGTATGCAATACAAGCACCGCTTCTTTTAGGTGCCTTATTAACTGCCTGCTTATTTTGGCAGTTCGAATACTTGCGTTCTGCAGTGAGTTCTGCTATACTTCTTCAGATGTAGCAAAGAATGGATTGGAGAAGCAATGGCGAGCAGATATATTGAGCACTTGATGAGGCAGGGGAGCTCTCTCTTGAGGAGTACAGGAATTGACCGCAGGTGTCTGAATATCTTTTAGGAAAATTAGCTTATTTACTTAATTATATTATTGTTAATTATATCATTTGCATATTTACTAGGTTTTGGGCATTGATAGGCATGTTTTAGGCCTTTACTGAGCACTTCAATGTAAGCGTGACCACACCACCTAAGACCAATGACAACCTAAGCCCCTCCGCTGATTAGAGCTTGTGTGTATGGATGTTATTGCGGGGAATATTAGGTCAGATATGTTTTGATGTCAAATTTTTTGAAGAGTTCATCGGCTCATGAATGAGTTGGAGAGTTGGATAGGTGATTAGGTAGCATTCAAAATAGGCTCTTCGGCGTTATTTTATGGTATAAATTTAAGTGGCTCACTGAAAACGCGTTCGGTGCCAACTTGCAACTAAATAATGTTGATTTTGGTGTATTCGTGTATCATAATGCTGCCACTTGCTCCCGCCGAGTGCAAGTTTGAGAAATATGTCTTCTTATTCCAGGAACCCTGTTCCCTTCACTGCCTCCTCGGCCCTGGCGACGAGACATTGTTGTTGATCCAGGTCCTTCGAAGCGAGCTTGGCCTCCCTTATTTCGTGAGCTTCGATTTTGTTATGAAATGATTCTTCTGTTTTACAATATACTTACGTACTGACCAATCTGCCGTGGAGTATTTCGAGTGCACACATCTGCACGTGTACACAAAGAATATTGAAACATTTCTAGAATAGACGGAAATGACACAACTCCAGAGAATAAAGTATCAGTTGCAGGTCAGCACCTATCTTGTCTATTTTCATGCTGCATTCTTCCATGATTCAATACCAACTAGCCCAACAAGCCATCTTCGTGCTACGAGTATAAAAGCCCCTTGGAAATAAGGACCTAGTGAGCACTCAATGAGCATACTTCAAAACCTAAGCTTATTGCTGATGGGTGTCATAGGCTACCCGCCCATGGCATGCATCTCCCACACAAATTGAAATTGCAGACCATTGGCCAGAATGAAACTCAACTCCTGAAATATTTTTTGCATATTTACAACATTTTTGTCTCGAAGCCCCATGGACACGAATCTCGGTATTAAATTATAGTTAGCGGGATTACGTGTGTCTCGTGGTGTCAAGCAAATAGCGTGAGTGCACAATTTCACTCATAGTTAAGGTAATGATGCTTATTGAATACAACAGAGAGATGAACAAGAAGAGGCGAGGAGGCTACTCAGGCACACGTGCGATTTGCTATTCTGCGTTAGGCGAAGGAATAGAGGGGTGAAAAGAAAGGCAAAACACAGTAGACATATGGACACAATAAAAAGCACGTTAAGTGGGCAGCACTTCAAGCCTTCAGGTGGTGCACATATTTGCTGATTTTGCCTTCTGCGCTATTGAAGAACGTACATCTTACTATCGCCAACAGGAAATTGCCTTAAGTTCAGTTCTTCTAAAGGTATCTGCTGCGGACATCGCTGAGTGTCATATCGAGCGGAGCTGCCCAGTACGTGTTCAATTGTCTCTTAGCTTCCACAGAAGTCGCGTGTAGAGGTGTGGAACATAATACAGAGCTCATAAAAGTTTTTTTTGTGAAGCTAAATTTGTCAAAGCGAAAATTGAGGTTGTGTCATACTGTAACAGTTTAAGTAGAAAAAAACTGACTCGCGTGTACGTAGGTTTGCACGAAATAAGATTCCAGTGTATTGGACAAAGTAGGCCTGCCCAGAACTGAACTTGTTGAGACATTTCTGGAAAGCTTGTTTCGCTGCCAAGTACATCGAATGCGGGGCTCATAAGGGTAATGTGCCGAAGTATGCGTTACAGAGAGCAATACCTTTAGGCTGTGACTTAGTGTGAACATGTCCTAGTTCGGTAAACAGAATAATGTATGCTGTCCAACTGGTCTGCACTCAGTATTGCATGCCTAAATTTGTTGAACCTTTCAAGAACCCGTCATTTATTAGTTTTCTAGAACTGAAAATTACTGCCCCATTTTTGTCACTTGATCAAGAAAAAAAAAGCTCGTAGAAAGTGTGCTGAGTAGGCCCGTCATGTCTGATATAGTCGACCCCATCTTTGGTTCGCCATTAAATTTCTACAACCACCGTCGCCCTTCAAAGGGCAAGTCAATCTTGTTGTTGCAAAACATGACCATAAAAAATAAGCAGCGCTAAGCAAACCAGATGATAACAAACAGTTGGCTTGGTTCTCTTTTCATCAGTGCTTTTTTCGAGCATCGATTTTTCCGAGCTTGACAAAGCAATTCACAGAACATGCTTTCGTTTAAGAGAAGCACCTACACGTTTAAAATTGTTAGGTATCTCCGAGCTTACTGCAAACAACAATTTCTGCATCTTCGTTTTTTTTCTAGATGCTGGAGTACACTCAAATTATACCCTTAAAATGACTAGGCTTGTTACTGCAGCAAACGTCCTTTAAAATACTTGCATGAAGAAATCAGACCAACGTGGTAAGTCTGGTGACAAGAACACTTAACGAACTAAGTTGCGTATGTGTTCTTGAAGACAAGTACTTCTGTAAGATTCCAGTGGAATGTTAAAGCAAGAATGGCCTGCACCTTTTTTTATGTCTATAAATTCCCTGAATCAAACGTTATACCAATAGAAAACTGTCACTAAATTCCACCATTTGTGAATGCTAAGTTTTCTTCATACAGTTTGTAACGAAAAACGGTAGTAAGCGGCACTCCTTTTACTTTTTTGGCAACTATTTTTTTTCATCATCTCCAAGACCAAGAGCAGACAACGTTTGCATAAGAAAGTGAGATTTCACTAGAGAATGCGAACTTGACTCGCTGGGTTTCAAAAGAAAAAACAACAGGCAAAATAAATAAAGCAAAACTTTCTTCTGTAACTGTCTAGAAAGGCAACGACTCTGGCGTCTTATATGAAAAGAAACTTCAAAATTCGCACCCATGGTGGTCTTGAGACCTATCTGAAATTCAAATCAGGGGCAACTACTAGATAAAATACGCAAACTCTTCCCTCATCTTTGTATTTTTGTTCACCGGAGGGCGCTTTGACAGTCATTCTCGCAAGCTAAAACAATTGACCATGATCGCCAAACGGCAGATACGTGTGGGGCATGTGGAAGGCGTTAGAAGTGCCACGCGGCGACTTACTTGAAATTCAGACACTCGTTGCCATAGCCAGCCCCACTCTATTTCATTGTAACAACACTTCATGATGCCGAACTGACACCACAGTCCTGTGCTCCCACTGATAACGAATGTATATATAAGTAGGCACACTTACACTTAAGGACAATTTGTGCGCTTAAAGTTCAGTAGGATACTACGTAGTAAAAGTTCTGGGCAAGAAAGCCGTTTTTCAGTCAAAAGGCCCTTCAAAAAAAAAACTTAGAATGGCTGTCGGCGTTCACGCGATAGATTCGTCCGCACCAGAGATGGCGTCAAAGCATGTTGCTTTGTCATGACGTCACCAGTGAGGGCGTCAAAGCACGTTGCTATGTCATGACGTCACGTGAAGTTACGAAGCATGACAATACCGTCGCACGAACTCGCCGCTTGGTCATATGTGGACATATCTCGGAGGCGCATCAATACCACTTGACGCGCAGAAAGCTTCCAATGAATTGGATCTCAGAAGCAATGCGAAACTACCTTCAGATGAGAAAGTTTTCATCACAGAGGGTGGCGATGGCCATCAATACACTCATTTCATGAGTAAAGGAAGATGCACCAAGGCAAATGCAGCTTACCGTTCGAGTTTTTGAGTCAGCCTATGTAAGTTTCGTTGATTCTGTTCACTCCTGTGTTGATGGCAGTGTGGCAAGGGCACTGTTGACAACGAGTAAAAGTATAGAAGAGACAGACAGACAATAAACCTTATTAAATTTCTGAGAGGCCTCTAGGAAAGTTTTATTAAGAAGGAGGAGCCGCCGTGGGCTACTCCTACGTCGGAACGGGCAGGTGGTGCTTGATCATTACGTCGTAAGCCCTCTGGACAGTCCCTAGCTGAGCGGCGAAGTCGGAGCCCTTAAGCGCCCCCTTCCACTCCGGTTCCGCGGTGAGACGACGGTTGTGATGTAATGAGGGACACCGCCAGTCCATTTGTTCTAAAGTGCAGAAGGGCGTCTCCACCATCTGGACAATCAGGCTTGTAGTATTCCGCGTACCTGCTGACCCTGGCAAAGCTGGGGTAGGACCAAGACTGTAACATTCAGAGGGTGGGTGGCACAAAAGGTATACGAGAGGCCACTTCTGTTTTACAGAGGAAGTACCGTTCACATATGAGTTCTTTTGTTACTTTTAAGAGATAATTTGAGACATGTAATCTAAACAAAATATTATTAATAACACTAAGCATAATGCACATGTGCAGATTCTGCAAAACAAAACTCAGTAATAACATGGCAGCCATCCCAACCAGCGAAAGTCAATGACCTGCAAATCTCTATAGACACCACCGCGCATAATATTTGGATGAGGTGGTATGCTTTATTATCATTTCAGAAGGAAGAAAGCAACAAAAGGGAGAAAGGCAGGGAGGTTAGCCAGAAAGACATCCGGTAAACTGCCCTATACTGGGGTTTAGAGAAAAGGACAAGAAATATGAAAAAGAGGGAAGAGAAGAAAAAATTAGGGAAGAGGCATTAATTTCACTGCAGCGTATAGAGCTCCACCGCAAGTCAGAAGCGTTCATGCAAACTCGTCTTCCTCAAGAAACACAAGAGGGCTTTCACTGCATTGTGGGCTGTCGAGGGACGTGGAAGGTGATGTAATAGTACCTGCACAGAAAGAGGCCGATTATCCATTCGCTGCAATGCGTTGGCCAGTACCCGTCTCTCTGAGGCAAATCGAAGACAGTGAATGGTTGTCATGATAACTTTGTGGACAATCACTTTAGTGCCGATTTGTTGGATTGTGACTGGCTCCGCTGCTATTTTAAGCAAGTTTCATTGACTCCTCTAGTCAGCCTCTGAACCAGGCGGCATTACGTACAATATGCTAAAGAACCTTGGGCCAACGGGTGCAACCATTCTCTTAGATATTTACAATAATCTATGGACGCCAGAAATTGTACCCGACTCTTGGAAGTTTGCTCGTATCATTCCGATTCTAAAACCGGCAAAGACGCCCTTGAGCCTTGAATCCTTCCAACCAATCAGTCCGACAAGCTGTCTATGTAATATAATGGGAAAAAATAATTGATGCGCAACTTCAGTGGTGGTGCAACAGAACTGGTGTATTTTCTAACTACTTAACAGGTTTTAGGAAACAGAGATACACAATGAATGCAATACTAGACATAGTAATGTATGTGGAGCATGAACGCATCTGTAGTAGCTTTACGGTAGCAGTGTTTTTAGACATCAAAAGGGCACTTACAGTCAGTCACACTCATGTTCTGCTGAGTATGTTGGAACTCGCACTGTGTGGCAGGTCTTTGCGGTGGATCTCTAAATTTTTATCAGGTCGCAAAATATTCATTCGGACGAGCGAAGGAGAGAGTGCGGAACACGATGTGAGACACGGAATGCCACAAGGATGCGTACTCATCCCTTTTCTTTTCAACGGTGTTATGGCTGATTTAGCAAAAAGACTGCCTTCTAGGTTAAAATACTCCTTATATGCAGATGATATGTGCATTTGGGCATCTGGCACAGACGTTCAGTTAATTCAAATTGCATTGCAAGACGCATAAGTATTATTAACCACTTTTTAAAAGAAAGAGGAATGGTTCTGTCACACGCAAAGACAGCGGCATTGCCATTCACCCGTAAGTAGTTAAAGAACTTAAATCTCAATTTAGAAGGAGAACCATTGATGAGTGTGACACAGCATCGGTTTTTCGGAGTGATACTTGATAGGCAGTGGTTATGGGAACCTCACATAAGGAAACTCGAAAACGAGGTGAATTTGCTAGTGAATATACTCAATATACTCCGCAGTATTGCAGGCACATCATGGGGTGGATCTGTATCATCCACGCTCGCTGTTCACAATGCTTTATTACGACGAAAAATTGCATATTCTGCAGCAGTCTTTCACGGCCTTTCCCGCACTTCAGAAGAGCGACTTCAGAGACTATTAGCTAGGCGACTGCGCTTATGCCTAGGTGTTCCACGAGCGACTTCCAGCAGCCTTGTCATAGCAGATACTCGACAACCACCCTTTCCAATCGTGAGAACAATCAAAACATGCCGCCATTTTTTTCGCTTACAGACGCAACACAAAGACCACCCATTGGCACTGGAGATTTTACAAAGGAATATAAGAAATGCTCATGAAGAAATACACAGTAATATATATATATATATATATATATATATATATATATATATATATATATATATATATATATATATATATATATAGATTACTGTGTATTACTATACACAGATTACTGAGTACTGTATATATATATATTACCAAAAATGAATTTTGGAGCTCCGAAGTGGACTATCTTCCATGGCTGCTTACAATACCAAGCATTGAATTCTCAGTAGATAAAATTATCACAAAGAGAGACATGTTCATCCAAGCTACTCAACAACTAGCACTTTATCAGATACGCATGCGGTATCTAGAGTACATACACGTTTACACAGGTGGCTCAAGTATTACAGCGTCCTTAAATCAGCATTTAGTATGCCACAGCTCAATATTCAGGAATCATTTAAACTATATCGCACGACGTCATCAACTACAGCAGAACTTTTGGCTATTCTGTATGCTATAAAGTTTATAAACTCGGCAGCAGACGTGAGAAGATGGGTATTTATCAGCGATTCACACGCCGCTTTAAGGTCACTCTGCAGTACAAACACGACAGTGATTAGTGATAGTACGACATATGAAACGCTGAAAGAGCTCACCAAAGTAAGCAAAGCGCAAAATGAGATTAAATTTCAGTGGATACCTGGCCATTGCAACTTTTCTGGAAACACAGCGGCTGATAAAACGGCACCACAAGCACATCGTAAAGTTGTTACTGTTTGTTTTCGAATTTCGAAAAATGAATTGCGTAGTAATATAAAGGCTACAACTTTCAGAATGAGTAAAACTGCTTGGCTTGGCCAAACTACAAAGAGCTTTGATTTATATCGCATCGATCCATTTATTTAATTCAAAATTACGCTAGCATTAGATAGAAGTTTGGAAACTCTTATTCACTGATTGAGGTTAGGCACCACATACACAAAACATTTTTGCACAGAATTGGCAGAGCTGAAACTTTCGAATGCGAATGTGGATTTATAGATGACGTATGTCACCTTCTCATAGGCTGTCCACCCCATGACACGCCAAGACGCTTTCTCAAATCAGAACTGTTGGCATTAGACCGCAGATTGTTTAGCATAAAGAAACTTCTGGGCCCGTGCCCAACTGAAGTTTTACGGACTAACGCCTTAAAAGCGCTAACACGTTTCTTACAAGACAGTGGAATCGCTGACAAGAACTAAGAAATAACATTCTTTCACTTGCATGACACATGTACTTATTATGTGCAGTATCATATGACACCCATCACATGTGTGTGCTGAAGTGAATGACGTGTCGTCTGCTTTGTACACACGAGCGAATACATCTTCATAAGGACAAGACGTGTGCTCTGCTGCCTTTGTGCTGTTTTGATCGAATATTAAGGAGAAAGATTATCATAGAGTTCATTCGTTGATTTTTTAACGTTTCCTTATCATTGTGTTGTGATATGTGCCAATGTGTTTTCGCATGTGTGCACGAGTGTTCTATCTTCCATGCACTGTTTCGTATGTTTTTTTTAATATACGTGTTCAACTTTCACTGAAGGGCTAAGGAGTAGCCAGCGCCATACTTGTGCGCCAACATCTCCTTATATATCATATCAATAAAAAAAGGAAGGCATTCGCACCCACAGAGAAAGATGCGCGCCTGTCTCGGAAGCGATAAGGTGTGGAACGCAAAGCGACGGGCAGGTGCGACCACCGTGTCGTCTTAGCAAAACGTTGGAAACACTTGCCTTTTTGAGCATCGCGTTGCACTGTCAGCGCAACGTGATAAACGCTACGGTCAAAATCACTTATGTGTGCCTTTTTTAATATAAAGCCACACCTAAAAATATCAACGGGTTGTTATGGTGCCTCAGATATGCGCAATAATTGCTTTTTGATTGACAATGGCACAAATATGAACACTGAAGCTTGAGCAATATTGGTGGTCGCTGTGGATGGAGTTGGCCGTTTGGGGTTTGGATTGGTGCCGTTTGAGGTTTCGTTACGACAGACAGACAGACAGACAGACAGACAGACAGACAGACAGACAGACAGACAGACAGACAGACAGACAGACAGACAGACAGACAGACAGACAGACAGACAGACAGACAGACAGACAGGCAGGCAGGCAGACAGACAGGCAGGCAGGCAGGCAGGCAGGCAGGCAGGCAGGCAGGGTGTACGACGGCAAAGTGTACGGTTACAGGGCAGCGAGGTTTGCAGGAACCACTAACTCAAGCGACGCTCGCAGTGCTGGTATTTTCGGCTATGTGAGGAAAATGAAGTCCATCATCACAGATGCTTCTGTCAACAATGAAAAGGCAGGCATAGGAATTGCGTCAGATTTCCTCGGCTGGTCTTTTTCAGTAAGGCTTCCAGATTTCACTCCTATATTTGAAGCCGAGCTAGTAGCTATTATTTTAGCTCTTCGTAAAATTCCTACGACCGAGACCAGTGCAATCATCCTAACAGACTCACTTTCGGTGTGTGCAGCTCTGACAACCTCTGAACAATCTCGTGCCCTAGCAGCGTTCCACACATTAGCACCGCCGGATTTAAAACTCCTCAAATTAGTGTGGGTCCCAGGTCACTGCGGATTACAATTAAATGAATTTTGGCACGAGCATCACTTGATGGACCAGTAATTTCAGTACTTCCCGAGTTATCAGGGGTTAGATATAGGAAATTCGCTATTTTTTACAGATAGTTTAGAAAATATCACACAATGAAACGATTATCAGCACCTCAAATTTCCATGGAAAGCCCAGTGGAGTCCGTCCAAAAAACTTGAAATTATAATCTCCAGATTCCGGTGCCGCCGTCCCCCCATTAATTTTTTATTTACACAGAGCTGGTCTGACACTTTCCCCCCTTTGTCCGTTCTGCGAAGAATCAGAAACTATTGAACATTATTTTGGCTCATGTCGTAACTATGCATTAATTAGAAAACGACTTTTAGATATTCCATTTGCGAAGCTAGGTTTAAATTTAACCACAGAAAATGTTCTAAGTTTTGGTGCCTCTGTTTTGGGAAATTGCCACAGAGATGCATTTGATGCGGTGTGTAATTTTATTCAAGACTCTAATCCGTGACATACCAAATTGATCGTGTTTGGCAAAACCAGCTGTCTGATCGGCTCCAAAAATCAAGTTGTAGCTATTAGTGTCTACTTTGTTGTTGATTCTTTTTTCTCACAATCTAAATCTTTGGTTTCTTTCTTTTTTTAACAATTCACTATACAACTCCCCCCCCCCCGTTTTTCTTTTCGTTGTAAGCTATAATACAGTTACCGTCCATATGACACTATATGTTCTCTTGGCCAATCCCCCAGAGTGGGTACGAGCCATGGATTAGAAGATACAAACAAACAAACAAACAAACAAACAAGCAGGCTGAGCATGTGATATCGGCTCACCATCGCGCATAACTCAGCAGCCAGAATGGACGGAGCAAATTGTGTGCTCCGGTGTTGTTTCATCACTGCATCTGGGGCACGAAGGAGATGTGTCATGGGTGTTTCTGTTATATCTATTCATTCAAATATTATAGTGCTGCCAGTTTATTTTTCAGATTTCAGGTAGGACAGGTTGCAAGTGAATTAAAAAAAAAAGTTTACATATCGGGTATTCCGTAAATAACAACAAAAGCCTTTGTTAGCAAGTACACGAAAAGAAATGCCACAAAGAAACATCAATGAAAAACGTAGAATTTAAATATTTCAAGAGAAAAAAATTGAAGAAATTTGTACAGGCATTACAGAAACATCTATAAATGACTACGAAACATAATGGCTAAGAAACAATAACAAGTACTAAGCAACATATCTTAAAAATTATCACACTTCATGTACAAGTACGTGAGAGCTATGAATTGAAAGGGCCTGAAGGTAATGTAATCGTGACAGGCATTCCACCACAGCTGAGGTGAGAAAATCGCAACTGGTTGCGGTTTCTCGAAAAAAAAAAGTTTACTGGAAAATGTTGGTGTGACTAGCAAACTCGGCTACTTTTTTTGAGTATGATGAGACTGAGTAGGCCGCGGATGAGCGTCTTTTAGATATTATGGAAGCGGCGGCCGCGAGCCTGCCAATGACAAAAGGAAGAGGAAGACGACGATTGGGTGTGTGCAGGATGCCACGTGGTATCGGCTGCCAGCGGGCAGTTGCGGTTCGGGTTCCGGTCAATAAATAAGGTTCCTGATCTGGCTCTACGTCTTCCCTGCGGGGTTCTGGGCCGAGCAGCCTCAAAACTCCCTGCAATATTAATTTTTTTTGATACCTAACCATCCATGATAAAGAAGATGAAAGAGTTTCATTTTCTTGCGATATCAAAAAATTGCTGATTTCTCGAGGTCACTTGTTTCTAGAAAAGATATAACTGATGTCTCCCAGATGCATATATTAAAGGTGAACCAAACTGACCTTTAATGTAACTTTTGCAATATTGGAATGCTCCTTTTTGTGTATGGATCATAAACAGCGGCACAATATCCCAGGAGTGGCGGAATAAATGTTTATAGACTAGTAGCTCACCTGCTGGTGAAGACTTACTCAAACGCTTCCTTACGTATCCCACTTTTTCCATCACCTTCCCATGTGTGTGGTCAATGTGGCCATTCCACCGAAGATCAAGAAAGGCTATGACTCCCAGATACTTATAATTAGTTTCTACTGCAAGAGGTTTGTTATAAAAACAGTAAGTAAATGCTATAGGTTGCTTTTTACTACAAATTTTCAATGCCAGTTTTCTTTTTGATGATGATCCTTATCCAGTCTGTGAACCACGTTTGTCTTAAGTCTAACAATTCAATTAATGTAACCACCGTCATAGGGTGTGGAAATACCGCGGTATATAATAGAATTATCAACAAAGAGCTTTATTTACACGGGTATGTTTTTAACGTTGTCATTGAATAATACGAGAAAAAATAAGGCAACAAGAACTGACCCTTGCGGGATTTCTGAAGTGACTGAAATGGCACGCGAAGTTACGTTTTCAAAGGCCAGGGCTTGACGTGTGCGTGAGAGATAGGTTTCTATCCAAACTAGTAATGTGGTGTTTTTGAGAAGTGGCTCTAACATCAAATACAATTTTTGATGAGAGACTTCGTCGAATGCCTTTTCGAAGTCTAGAAATATAATGCCGGCCTGATTATGCCTGTCTAGAGCCGCTGCTAAGTCATGGACGGTTTCAATTAGCTGAGTGACTGTAGAGTAACTATGGCGAAAGCCGTGCTGGAAGGAACCTAATCAAAATTTGTTTTCAAGAAAACTTGAAATATGTTTAAAAATTATATGATGTGGTAAGTTCGCGCATGTGCATAATAATTAAAGGAATTGGCCTGTATGATGACGGGTTGGACGGTGTGCTTATTTAAGAATCGGTATAATTTTCGCGTACTCCCAGTCACATGAAAGATCGACATCAAACAGAGGTTTCTTGAATAACAGACATGTATGTTTTGAACGCCATTCAGCATAGCGCTTTGAAAATGCATTTGGCATACCGTCTATGCCTGGCAATTTCTCGGAATCGAATTTTAGCAGTAGTGCTCATATGCCTTCTTAAGACATGAACACATTATCAATATTGTTATGGGGAAAAGGCGTCGGAAAAATATGTTTACTATCGAGAAAACAAGCAAGCATATAAGATGGAACCCAGTCTGCACGAGAGCTCTGACATCGTCCTCTTTCTTATCGAGTTTCAAGTTATCCGTGGCGCTACGTAGAATCATGTTAAAGTGATCAAAGTTTCTAAATTTTGGTGCGTAGCCATCGCCAACGAGAAATACAGAACCGATATGAGCATGCAGCGCTTCAGCAATAATAGCGTTCTGAAAACGGGAAACATATGGAGAGAAGGAAAGGTCGCTGGACGTCATTCGAAGCCTTCGCGCGAAGTGAAATTCAGGTGCAACGCACTCATTGCCAGAAATTACGGGATAGTTTTCCTCTTGCTCACAGGCACCTTATCATCCAGCGTAAAGTTTTATTGCGTGTTTTAAGTTTCCCTTTATTTAAACTAACGCTGATCTTTGAAATACATGCCTAATTAAAATGAAATTAATACCGTCAGCCTTCAATTGTTAGAAGGCCCCTAAACCAACCGTAAATTGTAATTTAATGTTGCCGCTCCAACTGCACACGAATGTACAGCCAATGTGGCTGAAGTAAAACGCCTACGCCGGTTTGTCCATGCTCCTTTACAAATGCCCTTCCTCAGTGTCCGAGGTCAAAATACAAAGAGCATATGAACGCGAGCATCTGTTTGTGGTTTTGGGCCCTTTTCGTTCATGGGGACGTAACTGTTGCAAGGTAGAGGTATACAGCGTAGCTGTGAGATCCATGAACTAACGGAAGCAAAGAATATGCATGACTTTTTAGCCAGGTAATATGGCTCTTTAAAAAAACACAATTTCGGCCCACTCACTTGAGAAAAGTATTGTCTGATGTCCGAGCTGTGCTCTTTCACATCCAGTTGGAGCAAGGCATTTTTTTTTCTTGCTTGGACTTATACGTGACTATCAGTGATCAGTGGATGTGCACAAGCGATCGCATAAAGAAGATGAAAGTCCTTGGCAGCGCAATTTGTCGAATAGCACATAATACTTCAGTTGACATTAGGTTTTTTATTTGAGAGACAAGACCTGTGCTCAACAAACTGCGTAGCTATTTCGGCATTGGCCAATCAGCTGATGTGCCCCAGTCGGCTGGGGCAAACATTGTGAGCTGCTTTTTAAAACTCATGGCATTATAGCAATTGCAATGAACTAAACGATTGCAAACTACGTTTTGCTGCAGAGTGTCAGTTACAATTAAAACACATGATGGGATATAAGGTCATAGGCCAAGAAGTCACCTCTGAGCACATATTGCCAGGCTTCATTCCCTTCTCACAAGTACCTGAGATTTCCATACCAATGCAGCATGGTGGATTCAGCACGAGCCTTGTGCGCCTAATTCTTTGGACCCTACTTAATACTAAGCCCACTAGTGTAATCAGTTCTGTCGCTTAACTTAACTGGGCAGCGACAACCCGCACACGTACACAGAGTTTTCCTGAATGTCATTTTGAGATTGCTGCTGAAGAAAGGGGTATACACTTGATGGCTTTTTCAAGAAAAAAGGAAGAAAAATTTCTGCTAATATAGCAGCGTAAACTGTCGCATAAGCAATATATTAAAGTGACGCAAACGTTTGGTGATGACTTTGGCGCTGTAAAGCTCAGAATTATACAACTTGCTGTTTCGATGCCGAATGCAGTAAGGCAACTTCATCTTCTAAGACTTTCATCGTCATTTTGCAACATCAGATAATTTCAGCACATCACAAAAATATTTAGGAAATGACGTTGTACTAAAAGAACAAGAATAAAGATCTGTTCTTACTACTTCAGATTTTATGTTAGAGAGAGAGAGTGTGTGTGAAAAAAATTTATTGAACGGTAGAAAAATTAGCCGGCATATAAGTCGCCGACTTGCTACTGTGCGTGAGCGAATGCATTGGGGATAGCAAGATCTGAAAATAAATCCCAGATGCGCGATTCGTGGAAGTGTAGCCTCTCTGTGAGTTCGGCAAAGTGATAATCCCTAAATATTTTTGGTTTTTTCCACTATAATATTAGTGTGTTATATTTATTGCCATCTCGGTACTGGTATTTTTCTTGTGCGTTTGAGTTATATTTAGATGCGTAGCAACGTACGGTCGAGCTCAGTGTGGTGTGCGGCGTGACCACTTCACTGCGCATGCACGCCCAATCACCTCCTTTCTTCTCTCGTACGATCTCTTCTCTCTTGCAACGCAACGCTGGCATTCCTCCCAGTCGTGTTTACAACAACAATGAGCCAGCGCGTACCCTCTCCCTCCCTGTCCTCCCGACGCTCCTCCTTTCCTCGCCTCGAAACGCCAATAGGTCTATAACCTATTTTTTTATAAAAAGAGGTATTCATTCTATGCATGAGTGGTCCCACTTTTGCGTATAAGTTCAGGTAGCGACTGCTGCAACGTAAGCATCACCGAAAGCTTCTGTACTGGAGTGTACGGTTAGGTATAATAGTACTTGGAAGTAAGCGCGTAGTAGCTTTGCACTCCTCGTCATGCGGGACGCTGCGTAAATGGCACAAAGAACTTTCAAACAGTTCATTCTTCCAGGTCAATTTCTCAAACACGAGTAAAAGAAAGAAATGCACGCGAAATCTATGCTACATTGTGGGTAAACATGAGAGACTTACATGAAGAAAGATAAAGCGAAAAAAGAAAAGTTTAGTTCCGAAAAGCGACCGAGCTGAAAAGCCGTGTTACCTCCAAAACAATGTCAAAACGTTTCTTTCCCTGCCTGCAGATGAATTTTTCTAAAAGTGACTGATGACCATTCCTCTCGCCTAAAGGTTTTCCTGTAATTGCTTTCCCTTCTGCACAACCTACTTTTTTTTCTTTCAACTGCGCCATTTTTTGTGGTAATTTTATTTTCTCTCTAATGTAGGCTATTTTAGCGGTGAGTATATTTCATTTTTGCTCATAGTGCTTTTAAAAATAAAAAAAGCGCAGGTGCCATTAGTCATTAGTGTCAAGACAGGGCGGGAAACTTTGGCATGGCCATACCCGCTCTCGAACCATTTGCAGGCGATGGGCGTGCACGTCACGCTCTGTTCTTTTGGTCCATCGATAACCACAGCCACTCACTGAGAGTCATAAATGGTTATAATGTACAGTATTTGTTGAAATTGAGCGTGGTATGCGCTCTGTGTGATCTCTCTAGAACCTCTCTGATCTATTTGTCCTTAGTTGTATCGCACAGGACATAACGTATGTTTATGCGCCAAACTGCTTCCTGAAATAAACGACCATAAGAGCATCATGCTTCTTCTCGCCGCATTGGTATGGAGCTTTATTTATGCCTGCAAACCATAATCAGAAAACCAAATCGCTTCTGTTTTGATATAAGTTTTATCAGTGACCATGAGACTAAGAGTTGGATTGCTGCACTTGATGCCATTTCATTCGCTTGTTTTTTATTGTGCTCCTGTGAAATTAAAAAAAAAGTAACACTGGTCGAATCCGTCAAAAGCGCAAAAGGCTTTAAAATATATTGTTCGGTTTCTGGCAAACAACCAGACTAAAACACAGACTTTTAAGCAGAGCCATGTTACCTTTTGCCTTTTTTTTGTAGAAAGAAGCTCTTAGAGTCTTACTATCGTGGCATTTTGGTGAAAAAAAACAAATATATAGTCGAGGCGCTTGGAAGCTCCAGAATGTTGTTAGTCTTTCTGATATACTATGAGGAACACTTAGTCTTCTTGCAATAGCAAAGCGAGATTCTATTTTTGTGCCTGGCAGGTTTATTGAAAACTTGACGTGTTTCAGCTGTGAAAAATCGCTGAAAGTAATTCTGACGTTCATAGTATCAGAGAGAGTCGTGTTTTAGAAGGATGGCAAAATATGCCAGACACAGAATGTGGATAAGCCGAGCTCACGGGTGAACTTCTCAACGTTTTTCTCGTAACGTTCCCCTTTATTGTTGTATTCTTATTCATTGACTTGGAAAGTCAATGAAGTCACAGTTGCGTCAGCATATGATATTCAAAGCATGTGTCAGTATCTGCCAGAAGCATACCCGGAAGGCCATGAAAACGCAATGTTTTTACCAATAAAGTAGAAATATAATGTGACTGTTGTTGACGCAAGCAGTCAGTGGTCAAACCTTTTTTGTTTCCCAACTGTCCGCAGCCTTTGAGAGATTTTCGCGACAGCTCATAAGTCGACGTTTTTATGAGTGCAGAGATGCTTCAAAGCGTTATCGCGAAGTGCACACACTGCTAGCTTTAGCTCTTTTTTTCTGTCTTCCTATCACTCCAAGAATATAGAGGTGAAAAAGGAATGAAGAAGAAGGCTTACGGAGCAAGGCAGAGAGAGAGAGAGAAATACCCCAGAACAAGAAACGAAAACCGCAGGTCCCGTACGTTCGTGTGACAGCCAGTGCAACAGCGTATGTAAACAAATTTCCCGTGTGCAGTTGCCGCACATGCAGTCCACCTCAGTGCACCGATGCTGGCCCACCACAAGGACTAATTTACATGGCTGAAGTATAGCGTTGAAAGACTGAGACCTATAATAGCCAGAGAGCACAAGATGACTGCTCGTCCTGTGCTCTCTAGTTGTACGTATTTGTCTTTGAACGCTGCTCCAATAAAGTAGGGGAACGGCCTTTGCCCTGCGGTGAGCGTAGTCAGGCTGATGTTGATGATAACGCTGATGATGACGAGCCACGCAAATATTCCAATAAGCCCAGCGGGATGGACAAAAGTATAACCTCGGTCGTACGTGGTAATATGACCCAAATATTGAAAACAAAGATATAATGGTAATATTATTCATGGTTGATGCTCTCTTGTTGGCGCGACTTCCATTAATCATTGCCAATCGCTCACCAGGGTCGGTGCATCTGCTGCTCAGCTTGCTTGCGAAAGGGAGAAGCACCACAATCTAAATCTCGTTCGCGCTGCGGCCGCGTTTATGGGTTGCGAAAGGGATGTGCATTAGGTTGTGCAAAGTGGGGACATAGATTACACGTACCGCGCCCCAGGGTTGCGTTGTGAGTGCTAGAAGCCAACTGACCATCCTTTCGTTTCTGGCGGCTTCTTTTACTGATTTAATAATATGCTATATTGCTCAACAGAACATTTATTGTATCCCAGAAAACCGTGGCTGCAGTATAACATTATCCCACTCATTACACAGATATCGGCTGTGTGTGAAAAGTGGCGGATAATTTACACGCTGAATACGTATCTCGCGCTTTTATGAAATTAATTTTGCCAAGCTATGTCGCAGGTGTATCGTATTGAAAGAAAGAAAAATAAAGGAAAATGAATAAATAAATAAATAAATAAATAAATAATAAAAGTCATTATGTGCCCATGTTTTTTCATCGGTTCGGCATAATATTCATTTGCATTGGTTGCATATATGGAAGTACTTTGCGCGGAACAAACAGGGACATAGAGAGGAGAGTTGCAGGCTGGGAGTTTTGTTTACGTTGTATGATCGGCTTTAGACAAATTATCTTGCTTCCTTGTGGAATGTCCTTATGCAGTTAACATGAATGAACCATTCACTTACTCCTATAGGCAAGAAAATATATATGTATTTTTCAAATTAATTGAAATATCTTTCACTAAAAAATTTTGATGCTGGAGTGGCGCTTAGCAAAGACTATGTGGCACGATAGTGCGCTTGATTAGTGCTGATGGCAAGACAGACGTTTTTGACTCAGCAAAACAGAAACGATGACGGTGAATAAACTATAAATACGATCGATGCACTGCTGTAATAGAAACATCAGGCCACCACTAATTTGGAGGGTGCTTTCCACTTCCTACTATAGCGTTAGAAAGAGAGAGAAAGCGAGAAACTGAAAGACAGGAATATAGCGTTGAAACCTCCGCATCTCTAGACTAGGGAATAGAAACGGTGGTGCTCTTCAGAAAAAAAATAAACAAAAGAAGCGCTTGAATGCCTTTGACACATGTCGCCAGCGGGAACGCGGCTGTAAGTTTTCATTCAGTTCGACGCCCATCTTACGAAATTCAACCAACGTTGCTTTAAAAGAACGCGTGTCAAAGTTAATCAACAATGCTGAAGTCTTCGGGTAATCGCTTTGTGCTCGCGTTCCCACATCCCAAGGGGCCACAGTGGAGGAAGAATGACGAGTCACCGCAAAGCCACCACCTTGCCTTGACAGAGCAATTTAGAGCTAACAAGGATGTACACGTTTCTTTCATATTCTATTGTGGGCGCCTCTGGCAATCTTTTTACAAGGCAACTGTGAAATTCAACAAGTAATGCGAATGTTTAAGCCCTGTGCCACAATCGAGGAAAAAAAAATCGGCAGATCCAAAGTACACGGAAATCGACGTTAGCTGAAGCATGTGAATTGAAGGAGATCATGTTGCTATTTTTTCAGTGAGACATCATGAACCGACGCTAAATATACGAAGAAATGTTGCACGCACAAACACATGCTAAAGAGTTTGAAGAGTTGCAAATGTTTTCATAACCAATTGTTTGCTTTTGCGCAACTAGGACAACTGCAACATGCATATTAGCAACACCAGAAGCTGATGTGAGGCGCTGATGCTCGAGAACATGCTGGCCCTGGACACTGCTACGTAAATCAACTTCGGCGCATAGCACCTAACTACAAATGAAGTTAACCCGACGTGACGGCTGTATCAAACGTCCCCAGGATTCCGGCCCACGCGCAGGAGGCGCGCTTTCCCGCACGGTGGGGGCGGGGCCCCGCGTCACTCTATGGGACGGGAGAGAAAAAAAATAATAACTCCTCTCCTTTTCTGATTTTCTCATTGCTTTCACGGTTTCAAGTAGCAACTACATGAACCTTTCTTCTGTCGGAGTTACAGTATTGTAGTTGAAATAGTGCGAGTTCCCTAGCTTATTCAAAAATAATGCACAGCGCCTATGGGCGCTCTCAGAAATATCGGCTGTTTTACAGCAGTTGAATCGCTACCGTAGAGCCGTGCTTGAAGATATCCAATTGCTTTCTGGGATTTAGGTACTGGCATATGTCTAGTTTATGATGGTGTAGAGCGTGTTTGAATCGCGTGGTAAAAAAAAGTTCCCTGGCCAGTTTTGTTGAGGGTGCGACAGCCGTCAAGCCCTCGTAGCTCCATCTAGCGTTGAGATGGTGTACTCTACGGTGCCACGCAAATATTAAAATAGGGTACGCGTAAAAAGAGAGGATTTTTATGGAAGGCACATTCATGACCTCGTAAAACAATATTTAGTGTTCGTTGAGGTAAAGATCAGTAGTATAGAACATCAATAGGGTACTTAAAAAAAAGACGAAGTGCGCGTTTCCGAACAGTCAGTGTATGTACCACATAGACCCCTCAATTTACAGCACATTCTCGAGTTTTACAGGTTCCATAGTAGTTTTAGGTATCTACTAATTAGTTAATTAGTGTTAATTAACGAATACATCTTAGGTTAGGCTTCGAAAGCGCGAGTAATATTCACCGGGCGCGGTATTACGGATGGTGGTATCAACTCGCCGTCTGCGCCGCTTAAATCTGGCAGACCTCTGGGATCCGTCCTCGGACCTCTTTTCGGTTTATATCAACAATGCCACCCGTGATAATGCAGCAAATCTAAAGCTTTTTGCGAATGCCTGCGCGCTTTAAAGTAGTTAACGCATCCAGTGACTTTTAAGATTCAAGATTTGTGCACAAAATGACAGATGACCTTTAACGCGAGAAAAACTCTGGCGATAACCATGACCTGCAAAAAATATCTACTAACATTCCAATACAACCTAGGCAATCCATTCTTGTCCTTTGTCTCACAGTATATGCACCTTAATCTTGTTATCACATCTACATTAAGATGAAACCAACATGTTTGTTAAACTGAGAAAATGGCTTTGAATATACAAGGCTATACTTACGGGCACTCGCTATGGCATTCGGCAAACCGAAATGTGAAACAAACGTAATACCAATATTATAATATTCACCGGCTGTCTGGGACCCGCACACGCAAGCTAACACAGATAAACTTGAATCAATACAGCGAAAAGCTGTAAAATTCATATTCAATACGTAAATGTAACACATCTCCGTCAGTTCTTCTGGAAGGCGCTAAACTAGAAACCTTGGAATGGAGACGTTATCGTGAAATAACGAAGCTGTTCTATCGCATATATAATAATAAGCTGGCAATACAAAAAAAAGTCTAATTATATCTAACCAATTTTGCGCCACGAAACGCGTGCCTCCCATCTCGAAAGAGTGACTGAGCCCCTATATACAGGTACTTTTTTTTTTCGAACAAGCAGAGAGCGGAACAATACGCCGCCAGAGATTCTTGTAAGTGTCGATCTCAACTAGTTTCTTCGTGCGTTAGCTGTTCACATGGCTTATAACTACACCTTCATATATATTACAGTGCACTTTATTCTAATACCCATTTTGATCAGACTGATTGCTTGAGGTTCAATGCCTCGCTTCTGCACGATTCTTAAATTCTTCTATTCTGCAATGTCTCGCTTCTTAACATTGCCGACTCTATTTTGATACAGTTAATATTTGAGTTATTTTTACTTTTTACCCAAACAAAATAACCTAGTGGACACTGTTTTTATAGTTTTTGTTTTGTTTTGTGTATTATGACCATTCTTGGGATTGTGGACCATGTTTTATGTTGCTTCTTTTTTTGCGTTTTGAATCATCGCGCTTTCGTTCAACACTATCTATACTGCTGTACCTCCTACACAATGTTGCGTCCACTGCGCCACACCCCTGCCCAATGTCCGGCACTAGAATGGCACTTTTTCTCTGAAATAAATAACAAATATTTAAATAAATAAATTCACTTCCTTTTTTTCAATGCGCACCTCTCCAATTTATTGATAGAAATTAAAAATATTAACGGAAGTAAGTTAAAGAGAGAGATATAATGCTGAAAGGTGGGGAGATTGAATTTGTTAGGAACTAATAACCCTATTTGCACTGTGTTATGTCCATGGTAGCCATAATACCAAGCGTACGTAACAGGGAACTGACTTTATTACTTTCGCCCCGCCGCGGTGGTCTAGTGGCTCAGGTACTCGGCTGCTGACCCGCAGGGCACGGGTTCGAATCCCGGCTGCGGCGGCTGCATTTCCGATGGAGGCGGAAATGTTGTAGGCCCGTGTACTCAGATTTGGGTGCACGTTAAAGAACCCCAGGTGGTCTAAATTTCCGGAGCCCTCCACTACGGCGTCTCTCATAATCATATAGTGGTTTTGGGACGTTAAACCCCACATATCAATCAATCAATTTTATTACTTTCAAGAAAGGCATTTGCGCGCAGCATGGTCCAATGGTCCAAGCGCTGGCTTTCGAGTCCACTGTGGGCCATAAAAGGGGCGAGGAGCACAGTGGACAGGCAACCAGTGCGCGGGCACACTGATTGCCCCGATAGTCCGTCACTACCCGGGCGCGCCGCGCCCAGCATCGAGGGGGAGGGGGGCGGTCAAGGTGGAGGGCAGAGTGCGTCCTTGCATCCCTGGAAGCGGCAATGCCCGGTCTAAAGCCTCTCCATGTGCTTTCCGGTAGAAGACGCGATGAAGGGGCTTTAACTTCAACAAACCAAAACTCCGGGTGAAACTTTTTTTTTTTACGATGGCTGCCGTTCATTCGGGCATTCTTTGAAACTGGCGGGCGACCACTGGTTGTCGTTTGTGGAGCTACCGGCAACGCGAGGCGTCTTCCTAATCTGGTGTTACCTTTTAAGGCGGTTCTGGCAGAATGGCTGAGATGTGTGTTCGCAGCTCGCAAGAAAACATGAGATTCGCCGATACCTGGCCCGTCTGGCCCATTGTGAGTTGCTTGACAAAAAAAAAAATAAACGTGCAATGCGCCGCTGTAATGACCCCGCAGAGTATCTTGCAAGAGCACGTTTTAGCTCTACCCACGTAGCGTTTGGCCTGTCCGTTTGTGGCTGGGTGGTTCGGTGCAAATTTCACCACGGTGACGCAGTTGTCACTCGTAGGATTTCTGTATTTTGGCTGACAGGAATGCGATTCCGTTGTTTTTAAACCACTTTGTGGTGTAATCCAAAAGTTTTCGAACAACAAGCGCAAGAAATCGATGGCAGCTGTCGATGTTGTTCTGTTAACATGGTGACTTTC
The DNA here is from genome assembly GCA_013436015.1 of Rhipicephalus annulatus. Lineage (NCBI taxonomy): Eukaryota > Metazoa > Arthropoda > Arachnida > Ixodida > Ixodidae > Rhipicephalus > Rhipicephalus annulatus. The sequence goes on from WOVY01005510.1 coordinate 244,345, forward strand.
AACCCATTTGCTGTAGGCACAAGAATAGGACAGCAGCGCAAAACTTGCGAACGAACCAGTACCTAGGAATGCTGCTATCTCCTGGGATAATCACTTGACCTGTGACTACACGTAGGCGATCATAGCTGAGCGTCTCCTTTAAAAAAAAATTCCAGTTTCCTGACGCATGTACCTGGTGTCCAATTGTTTTCTTCAAGTTCTTGAAAGCTTTGTAATAAATTTTCTGTAACATAGCCTAGGGTTCTGTAAACACAAGTAATGTTCATGAAGCTTTCATCATACTGTAGCTGCCTTAAGCATTTAGTTCAAAATGATTCATATTTATTTATTGGTTTCTTTATTATTTGTTCACTGTGCAAGCAGTGTAGCAGAAAACTTCTTTCGAGTGAGGCTTTGCCGTCCCTTATGGATGCTGGTACATCTCTTTGCATGTGTATGTGTACACAAGCACCCCCCCCCCCCCCTTCACCCCAGCACAGCCTTCGCCAGGCTCTGTGCGATTTTTGCAGCTGAAGTGCGTTCTGACACCAATAAGATGCCCAAATTGAGCCTTCCTATGGTTTTATGCTTCAAAAAACTGGAAGAAGTTACTGCAGTGGTAATGTTTGGTCGGTGATGGACTCTATCTCATAAAGAGAAAATTGTTGCTGAGGCTTGATAAGGACAAGAAATGAAAAGTACTTGTGAATACTTTATATTTTTATCCTTTGAGTGTATACAAAGTGCATTATTACTGGTTACTGTGCTTGGCATATGTTCCTTACTTCTGTTATGATCTCTGGCATTTGCATCGTTATAGGTATAATTGTAAATTTGTTGCCCGTCATATATCTTTTATATTTGTATCGGGATATGTATATAGGTTGCGCACAATTTTTTGGCGGCTTTCGTGTTGATTTTTCGCGCATTTATTTCAAAGTGTGGGCCCAATGAATGTCTAACAATCTTTTTATTGTTAGGCACATTGTGTAAATAGATCATAATACAGTTTTACAAAATAATTTTTTATTAAAACGAGCTGCGTTTGTATTTTGCATGTGCATTTTTTACTACAGAAGACAGCAAGCTCTATTGAGACTCTAACTCCACACAGGTACTCACCTAATCAGTGGAAGGTCATAGGGAGGTAGTCCACTTCTCAAATTAGTAACAAAAACCTTAACGAACAAATATCGGCCCATTTCTTTTACCAGCACGTGCTTCTAACTATTATATATACTTCGTAGTAAAAGCACCCTCAATTTCTCTGAAAATAACATCTTTTCATCTTCACAACATGGTTTTAAGAAAT